>OMLF01036359.1:0-21957 GCA_900302615.1 Holocentrus rufus | reverse complement strand
TGGCATGGTCATTTTCACACAAGGCCATTTATGTTGAATCTCATCTTTGTAACATCAATTGCTGGATTTGTTTTAGAGGATAGATAGATAGATAGAAAGATAGATAGATAGACAGATAGATAGATAGATAGATAGATAGATAGATAGATAGATAGATAGATAGATAGATAGATAGATAGATTTATCATGTTTAGTATAATTAAGATTTTAATTAGCTCTTATGATTTTTCGTTCTAATAAATTTGAAGTGTTTCTAGTGTTTCTTGCTGTCAGTACTTCAGAAGTTGTATTAGAAATTTGTATTATGAATGATATTACTGAACATGTAGTGTTACACTGTTGAGAAGATTTACGCTTTGCTAGCACAGGCCCTTAGGACCTTACTAGGAATCACATTTCAGCTTCAGGGATATCTCCGAGTTTAATTACTGCACAAGAGACAGCAAGGTCAATAGGTTAACAGCTGGTTTACATGTTTTCAATACTGAATACTTTGTTTAGAAAAGCTGACTTTATTGTACTTTATTGAGAATTCATTTGTATGTAGTTGACTGCATTGAGGTAAATGGTTTTAAAAGGCATTTGAAATAAATCTGATAGGCAGTCTTATATCAGTTATTCTGAGTCCAAAAGGGGAAGTTCCATTTTTGATTTTATTATTCTATGCAATCTCATGCCTTTGCTACACTAAAATGTGTAAACAGTACAGTGTGATATAAAAGCATATTATGTAAAATTCCTATAAAAACTCTTGTCCTCATGGGCGCTGTCCATAATTCATGGTGTTGAGATAAGGCTCCTGACTGAGGAAGTAAGACATGTGCCTGTTGGTTGCTGATAAGCAATCACTAGGAACTGGTGCTTTTCTCAAGCAATGGACAGACATAGAATTAGAACCATTTGGTGTGAGGAAACGAATATTTATCCTAAGGACTGAGGATGACTTGTTTAATAGCAACTGGGAGAAATGGATTGTTTACATGACAGAACAAAAAGACACTAACAGCTCATAATGTATTATTTATTATATAAAAAAAACTAAGAATTATGTACCCCATGCCTGTTTTTGTTCATTTTTGTTTGCATGATTGTTTTACACCGTTAAAATAAAATAAAATTTAAAAAAAAAGAAAAAGGAGTGACAAAAATAAGAGGTGAGGATCCACTGGAGGATGCATTGCCCTTGCTGAAAGACATATGATGTGAGATTGATTTTTTACACCAATAACTGCTGTAGAGTACTCATAGTTTTTAAAACCTGTTCACTGAAGATGATATACGGGATCGCATTTCACATGGGCCTCCCCTGGTGGGGTTTAATGACGCCAGTGGAAAAAAGGTCAAGCTGTCAGGACCTTGTCGTCATATAATTAGAATTTTATTTTTTGTTGTTGAATAGCTTTCATTTAGCAATAATTCCATCAACAGCAGCTCTACTTCATAATATATCATAATTACAATCCTCTATATCATACCAAGTATCTTCCTCACTTGAAGCCACAATTACAGATGCATATCCTATATTCAGCAGGATTGATTGTTCTTCTGATATTCACTTTTTTGCACCTAACCTAGATAAATTCACTTGTGTGCATATCAATAGTTGTATTTTTAAAAAACATACAATGTGGACCTTCCCAGCAGGTGCACATAACTTAATGGAACAGACTTTAAAGTCTGGTGGATTTGAGTGATTGATCAGCAATGTAACCTGAGCTGGACAGCCAGCATACAGGCTGGACATGGCCAAATAAAGAGTGCTAAAACTCAGACAAGAAGCCGGCTTGCTGAACACGACACTCAAAGGCAGATGTTACTACCTCTCATCAGCATTTTTGTGCATGAACATGATAGTTTTTTCCTGCTGTTGGACAATTCTAATTTAAGATCTGCTGGTAGGGAAATGCATGCCAGAGATGGTGCCTCTGAACAGCGAGGAATGTTCACACCCTTGTCCTGAGGCAATCAAACCTCATTCAACATACACGTTGTTATGTTTTATTAGTTGGGTGACAGTCTAATTGTTACTGGCTGCTGGTAGGATCGTTGTTTGTTTTTGTTTTAATATGATTTAGAGATCAGTACTGGAACCTTTTTAATTCAAACACAGGCATCAGTATATACAAATTAAAGAATGTGTATACATGAATTGGTGAGTATGAAGATAATTAAAAATTAAAAATAAGTATTTACTTCTTCCTGCTCCTTTTCATATGTATGTTTATATTATATATATATATACTTGTCTTAGTTTTTCAGTATTTACAATTTACAGTATTTTTATGTAAAATTCAATTATTTAATCATATTCAGTATTTCAATTAACTGCCATAGTACAGCAATTGTAAATAAAAATTACAAAAAACAAAAACAAAATGAAAGACAGTTTATTAAACAGCATGTTCTTACAGCCAAAATAACATTTTGTCAGAAGCTGCCTTTCAGTTAATTTGTATATTGTTTTCCAGAGGGTAAACTGTGTTCATGTTTGTGAAAGAACACATAACCATTCCTTTGTGGAAAACCATGAGAAATGGTCCAAATACAACAAAGTTAATACTAAGGTATTTACAAGTCTTATATACAGTAGTGTTCACTGCACCAGGCAGTCCACGTTCTAGAAGAACCAAAAGGTTCCACCAATCAACCAATCAAATCTGCTCTCTTTGGCAGATTTAAGTGTTGATTATACATACAATTGCACCGATTGATTATTTTCATTCAAAAGTTTAGCAATGTTATTTTCAATATGAAAATAAATGTTTATTAATTGTAACTCATAGTAACATGTAATGTAGTGATATACAGTCAGTAGTGCAGGCATTGAAACAGTAAGATGAAGATGATCACATTTACCGATTTTAGGGCCAAATATGATGAAGGGTCTCTTTTGCTTCATATTCAACTTGTGATATCCCTGTAATAGATCTTGTAATGCATCTTATGAGTTGCCAACAAAAAGACTAAATTGAACTTACTGTCCCCACACGTACACTTTTGACTGTATATTCCAGCACAAAATAAGAGGCACAAGTCTCTTCAGTCACCACATGTAGGTCTGATGGGGATGCAAAAATACAGTACAGTCACAGACACAACCAGATGTACAAGTTGTTTTTTGCTGATACCTATTTTGCTATTTACAAAACATTTCTAGCAGCATCACGGCAAATGACTGATAGCAATCCAGTGCCAATATATCTAGATATTTCTATGAAACAATAATGGAACTTTATAGTATGGGACAGTACTGGCCACATCTACCATGCAGTGCGTCCAGGGAGTCTTGTGCTTGCAGTATATGCCCTCCTACATTAGAGGGCCCTCTTGCCTGTACCACAGCTGAGGATTCGCCCTCTGGATGCACTCTGCTGTCCGGCAGTTTGAACTCAACTGATGCAAAAGAGGAAAGGCTGCCGTTTTTCTTTGCCCAGGTTTTTGAAGTGTCTATGGTTGGCGATACCCTGAGACCTCTTCCTTTGATGCTGCTTGTCTCTTTTTTCACACTTTTGACACTGACATCATCCAAAAAGGGGTCAGACTCACTTCCATGCGACATCTTGTAGTAGGTGCACTTAGGAGTTTGAGGCTTTGCCATTTCCTCGAGCTCTGATGAGGATATGGCCACAAGGGGGTTGTGCTGGGTTACAGAATGTCGGGGAGAATCCTCGCCACTATTCTCCTGACCTGTGTCAATGGATGTACTATCTATATTACCATACATTCCCATGGAGATTGGAGGGGATTTTCTGATGAGGTGATTCTCCTTGAGGAGCCATCTACCTTGTTCAATCAAAACCCCATCATTTGAGTCTATTTCTGAAGCAATGCAGTGTGCAGCTTCCTTCACAGGCTCTGTGTCTGCCTTTAATGAGCTTGCAGCGCTGAAATAAGACAGATCCTCCTTTGAGGCTTTTGTCCCTGAGTCGTAAGAAGACAAGCTCCCCCCACTTTTTAATCTGGGACTTTGCACGATCTCTGATTTGCTGATAAGGAACGGTTTTGAGTTAGGTTGTTCTACATTTATTTTCCCATTAGGCATATCAGTTACATGTCTTGAATGTTTGTGGCCTTGATACTGTTTCTCTTCTTCATCTGTTTTAGGCTCTTCTCCACTCTCTGACGCAATGTCCACAGATTCCTGAGATTTGTATCCGCCACTTTCGGAAGTCTCCGGCCTATAATCGGATAAATCTGAGGTGCTGGGGCTTGGGAGACGTTTCAGGCCATAGAAGCTGTCCTCTCTGTTTTTGGGAATTATAATTTGTTTTGTTTGTACAACCCGGGCATTATCTGGCTCTATCCTAATTTTACCCCGAACATCATATGTGAATCTAAGTGAAGAAGACTGCAGGGCAGAGTTAACAAAGTCAAGTAATTCTTGTGATATTTCCACTGGGTGGGGTAGGCTGCTTCTTCTTTCCTCGCACATTTCCTCCTCTCCATCATCTGTTTTAAGCTCATTTGCAGTGTCTGTTCCATTACCCACATCATCCCCACCTTGACCTTCAGATGAAGATTTATATGACGATTCTACATTCTTTTCTATTCTCCTGGTATTTGCATTTGCTTCCTCGTAGTAAATCTCGTCCTGCTCACAGCTACTCTGCTGCAAATAGGAGGCTTCCTCTAATAGTCTCTTACCAACTTTACTATCAGCAATACTATCTGCAACAGCAATAAAAGATTTGCTGATACATCTATTTTCTTCATCCTTTGGTTCTTCTTCAGCTAGATCTAAAGTCTCCCTATCATCTGTGTCTTGTTCTTCTCCAATTGTTTCTTCCTCCTTCTCCTGCTCCTCCCTGCTCTCCTCCGACTCATCCCACCTTTCTTTCTCATTTACAGTCTTGTCTTTGCCATATGCCTCAACTCCTCCTTCCTCATCTGTGATCTCCACTGCTTCCTCCTCCGCCATATTCATTTCGTCCTCTGTAATTTTGCCCTCCACAACCTCACCTTCTTCTTCCTCCCTCTCTTCAGTTTCATCCTCCTCATCCTTATCCTCGCTAAGTTTCTCATTCACTTCATCCTCCTCACTCTTCTCAATATCCTCCTCCTCATCCTTCTCCTCAAAAACCTCCTCCTCCTCACATTCCTCTTCCTCATCCTTCTTCTCAATAACTTGCTCCAAGTCTTCTTCCTCATCCCTCTCCTCAACAGCCTCATCCACTTCCTCCTTATTTTCCTCACTTGCCTCCTCTTCCCCTTCCTTTCCTTCAGTATCACCTTCCCACTCTTCCTCCTCCATGTTTTTCCCAACAGCTTCCTCCTCCCCTTCCTCATCAGTCCCCTCAACAGCATTACCATTCCATTCCCTTTTCTTCTCCCTCTCCTCAATAGACCCCTCTTCTTCCTCCTCTTCATTTTTATCAATGACTTTCTCCACCTCATCCAGTTCCTCCTCATCACTGTTCTCCTCAACAATTCTTTCATCCTCTTCCTTCTCCTCGATACCCACCTTCTCCCCTTCCTCCTCTTCCTCCACTGTCTCATCCTTTTCCCCTCCCTCATCCTCCTCTGTTTCTTCAACAACCTTATCCCTCTCTTCAACACTATCCTCCCCTCTCACCTCCTCATTATCCTCACTACCCTCCTCCTCCACTACCATCTCCGCTCTCAACTCTTCTCCTGCCTCCTCAGGTCCCGATTCTTCTCCCTCTTGTTCTTCTTCTTCTTCTCCTTCTTTGTTATCCATCCCCCCTTCTACCTGCTCCTCTTCTTCTTTTTCCTCTGCTGCTTCCTCTTCCACTTCTACCGCCTCCCTCTCCTCTTCTGCCCTTTCAATCTCTTCATCCTTCTCTTCTACCTCTTGTGCACCTTCATCCTCACTATCCCTCACCACCTTCCTGTACTCCCCAACCTCCAAACTGTTTTCATTATCTTCTTTTGCAGGGGTCTCAGCAATGGTCTCAGCTATGCAGGTGGCATCAGGCTCTGGTGACTGTTTTGTCTCATTATCATGATGTTCAACAAATTGTTCCAGTTCCTCCTCTGAGTCTGAGTGGTCTCTTTCCTTTTCTACATAAGTGCTCTCTTCCACCTCAGGGTAGAAGCTTTTACTTTGCTGGAACATCGAAGAAATTTCCTCTCTAAGGTCTTGCGGCATGCTGAGTTCCTCCATAAGCTCGTTAATAGCCAAATGCTGATCATCAAATACATCACCTCCTTCAGAAACAACATCCAGTGCAAATTCTTGTTCTGAAAATTTTGGAGAGAGGGGTTCACTTTCAAGTCTTTCCCTTAAAACCTGGAAGTCCTTCCAGCGTTCCCTCAGCTGAGAGGATGCTCTGCTCTGCAAATCCGTTAGACTTGCTCTCTGCTCCTCCTCATCCTCAATAGCAGAAATCTTCTGCAAGGATTCCATAAGTAGCATGGCCTCGGATGTGCTTTGTGAATCATAAGTCTCCTCTGCCGCACAACCTGTGAACGTATCTCGTAGTGTCATCACGGACAAAAATGAGAGGAAAGCTTTAGATGGTGAACCAAACACTGAAGCCACTTGTGATGAGAAGTTAGGAACGCTGTTGGACTTCTCAAGACCGGATTCTTTCTCAGACTCGGTCGCCCTTCTGATGCACTGTATTGATGAACAAATTTTCCGCAGAACAGGTTTTATGTTTGCTTTGGGGCTTAAGAGGTTGGATGTGGAAGATGATTCATTGCCAGCTGGGCCAGTGGCCTCAGACATGTCTGTCCTCAGTGTCCTCTCCTGCTCCACAGGGTCAACTCTGACACATGGCATTGAAACACATAAACCCTTTGCTTTCTGTTCATTATCATAGCAAGGAGGGACTGATAGACAAGAAACAGATTTTGATTTTTTGACAGCATCCCCTTGTAATGGAAGACATTCATCTGTATTAGGCTGACATTCGCTCTTCGCCTCAGATTCAGACTCATCACCTATCTGAAACACAACCTTTGTTTGAGGTTCTGGTCCCTCTGTGACTGCCTCCTCCATGTATGGCACTGAGTCTGGGTTTATTTTCTGCAGCCAGTTTTCTACATATTGGTGGACATCGGAGGGTGTAAGACTGAGAGATGGCATTGAAACACTCTCACTCAGCTCTAAAGTTTGCTTTGGCGATGATGTTCTTTTCTCAGTCATGGACTTTTGCTTGGTAATCATGTTTTTACTTGGCAAAAGTGACCGTTTAGGTTGTAAAATATCAGACATATTTTTCCTCATTGAAGGCCTTGACATTTCTGTCCCAGGAGTGTTCACATTATAACCATTATCCCTAGGAGCTCCATGTATCATGTTAATATGTTTCTTAAATGGAGCCTTTTTCACATTTTCAATGTTGGATAATAAGGCTTGTTCCTTCCTGGGCATTGTGCCACTTACTTTCTTCCTTATTTGAGGCTTTTCTGTTCCCCTGCCCCTCTGGCCATTTTTATCACCTAATGATGAACTCAGACTTTTTTTCCCTAAGCTGGCATTGCTCATCTTGTCAGTAGATGAATGTTTGCTACTCTTTGGGGGGCTAGCCACGTTATCCTTTTGCTTTTTATCTGAGCTGTTCATTGAAGTTGGACTCTTCTGCTTCCTAATTGGTTTTATCGTCTTTTTCTCAACAGTCTTGCCTTTTTTCAGTGACTCTGTCTCCTGACATGGAGACTGAATTTTAGAGTTTGCTGCATTGTCAGTAAAAGAGGAGAGATTATTCCTAATTTCGTGTGGTGGAGACATTGGCTCTGACGACAATGACAATATTTCCTCTTTCTGTTTCTGTAGTGAGTCAGCAGCAGATGGCTGCTGGGTAAAATCTACGTCACAATCATTACTAGATGAATGTGGCCCTGAGTCAATTGAGGCTGGTTTACTAAGTGGTAGCAGAGTGGAACTATGTAAAGGTATGCCCTCCATGCTATGTTCAGGATTTGCAAAATAGTTGTCATAGCACCCTTGAGTCTCATAAATGTGCATCACTGTCTCAGTTATCTCCATTCCACTGTTTTGTATCTGGAGGACCTCAGCTACTCTTGATGACCTGATTGAGGAACAGGAGCCTTTATTGCTTGCTCCTGCAGATGCTGTTTTCCGAGGCTTTGGGACTGGTCTGTTGCTACTGCTGCTGTGTCTTACCACGCAATGTGTATCTCCATCAGGAGTCCTCTCTGCATAGGAATAGCATCCTAGGGTGCTCTCTTGAACTCCTGACTCCGTCACCATTTTAATGCTCTCAACGGATGCCTTCTTCTTAACATGTCGAGGACCTGGTGTAGGGGCACGTTTGAAACTCGATTTGGGTTTTTCCATTGCTGTCGGACTGTAGTTGTCACGTACTCGCTCATCACTGAAGCCAACACCCTTTCCAGTTACAGTGGGGTGGTTGTCTTCTTTAGTTTCATCCTCACTGATGTCACAGGGGTCTCTGGGCACAGCGTTGTTCGAGTCACGTGAGCTGTTGCCTGACCCAGACTTTGAGGGACAAACTGTCCTCTGACTAAGGCTACAGCGGCTGAGCGTAGTAGTCCAGTGGAGCATCTCTTCCTCCTTAATGTTCAGCCGGACTTTCATCTCGACTGTCATGCTGCCATCTTGGTTGACACGGAAGGACTTTTCAATGTCATCATCTTGAGGTACCATGCAAGCATGACGTTCACTATCTACCTTTACACTTTCACATGTCTCAATATCTACAGATGCACGATGCTGGTTGACCCCTCTACGAAATGATTTATTGTGGCGATAAAGTTGGCTACTTGCACTTCCATTTCGAGAATCGTTTATCTGGTGAATGATATATCTCTCTGATGATAGGGAAAAATTCCTTGAGCCTCTTCCACTGAAGAAAGGTTTATTTTTCTCTTTAGTTGGAGACGTTTGATGTGATGATGTTCCACAATACATTAAAAGGTGTGATTGTGTGTGTGTGTGTGTGTGAGAGAGAGAGAGAGAGACAGAGAAAGGGAGATTGTCAGTGAAAAAAGTTCAGAAAAACATTACGTACATAATTTGTATTATTTCTATTAGACTATTTAACAAGCAAGCAAGAGAGAAAGAAAGAAAAAGAAAGAAAGGTGCAGAATTTCAGCTATTAAGATTACATTAGGACAGTTGGTAATGATGTTATGAATATTCCTCCTTCAAGAGACAACCATTATGAGTCTAAATTATCACGTCTTCCATTCTCCATCAAGGCAGTTGTACACACTTGTTTAGGCCGGTCTTCCTTCTTTCTAAATTTGCCATAATACCAGCTTGGAGTGACAATTTCTATTCACAATTACTGATTAGGCTGTCCTTGATCATAAGAATAGCCTGTGAACATCTTTGATGAATATGGCATATTGCAATTTGCCAAGTACTGTGGATTAATTAGTACTTACGAGCTTGAGGTTGCAACCTGGATGGCTCCACAGTGTCCGAGTAGATTGGCTGCGCCATCTGTCCTGTTCTATGAAAATTATGATTTCCTAATCTGAAGGGCTCATTGCCTGCTGCTACAATGACTCCAGAGCACAATATTAATGCAGCAAGTCCATCAACCTGAAAGGGAAGAAGAATGATAGATTAATATTGTGTCAAAGTTAGTGTGTAACAGTACCCCCAGTTTCAGTCCCTCTCCTCCTTCCCGGCCAGTTTGAAAAATGCAGTGCAGTGGGTGGAGAGAACAGTGAGAGAGAAGCTATCAAATCAATTTGATTGCATGCAATTGAATTAATGTACAACACTACAAAATAGTGCCATTCACCTATGTTTGATTTTTAATGCTGGAAAAAGATAATTGCTGATTTAGTGCTTAAAAATCAACAGCATATTCATTTATATCTGGAGGTAATTCCTGCATTATTGTGTTCTATATCAAAAGACAGGATAGGGATTTGTGCACTGCATATACTATCGGTCAAAAGGTGCTGGAGACTGCAAGATGATTAAAACGGAAACTAAACAAATAAATAAATACCCATACACATACAGTACATGTGCGGTTGTGACTGCACATTCAAGACCCAGGAATAGGAATTCAGTGCATTGAAGAAAAAATACATGCAGATTGTTTGTTTGTTTATTGATCTCAAAAAACACATTTTAGTGTTTCTGAATCCCTTAAGGATGACAGTTGTCAATTTCAACAAAGACATTTTAATTACACTGTGGGTGCACCCAGTGTCCATAATGCTAAGGCGATATTACACTGCTGCTTACTGACATGCAAATAAGAACCATCCACTTTGTGATAGTTCAACCGGCTCTATCAGCACTCATGACCTGCATGTTGTTGTTGTTTAAGGACAGATGGATGGAGGGATTACAGGTGATACCTCACTAGGGGGTAGAGCCTTTGATAGCACCCATCATGTCTTCGAGTACGTGTTGTTAAGGTGACCATGACAAATCTGTGATTCCTTTTTCCTTTGTAAAGTGAAAAACACCCCCCAGAAAAAATATGGGGAAGTGAAAGCAAGGCATCAATATACCTTAGCCCAAACCTGCCTGCATCCTTTAAGTTAAGATTTGTGTGTGTGAACAGCTCTCTTCCAAAGCAAGAAAGAATATGGCCAAGACCTTTTAGATTATGTGGACGTTGTGTCAGTGGCCATTATGATTTTTTGGTTATGAACATTTTCTACTTGACAACATGAAAAAAGTGTAAGAGCTCAATCAAACATTCTGTGATTCCACATAAACCTCTGATTCGTTTTGACTGTGTCTCTTGATGCTGTCAAAATGTTCTTTTGATTATAGCCTCAGCAGAAAATTTTTCTTTTAACTGTTACCAGGTGTTAAATTTTCACTTTACACAATAAAGTCATTTCAATGGTCAATAAACTTGTTGTCCAAGAGGAGGGAAGGTGTTTGAGGAAAGGTATTACGTTGGCATTGGCTACTTTTCAAGAACTTCTGTGTGTGTGCGCGTGAGTGTGTAAGTGCGTCTATCCTATTTGTGAGTGTCAGACATGCCAATCCTTACCTAATATAACCCTATCTATATTTGTCTAGAATAAATGATGGAGGACAAAACCATTGGTGCCATGGAATCACACAGAGATAATGGAAAACTGACAAATTTAGAATTTATAATTATGTTCAGAAATGTCTAAAGATCAATCTGTTTCAAAAGGAGCAATCATAATTATGTTCTTAGTTTAGAGAAATACTTACTCTTCTGCCATCTACAGAGAAGAGTTTTATCACCGGGAACTGCATGATCTCAGAAAGGTAATCTAGCAGTGCATCAAACGTCGGTGCAGTTCTTCTCTGCAACACAACTTTGCGCTTAATGGTGGGATCCTTATTCTTGATGACCAGAAGCCTCTTTGGCGTCCGCACTGCCACCCGCTCATTGACTTTTGCTGGCCTGGCAGTGACCTCATTCCTCCTGCCAAACTGGCCAAACGGGGGCCCATACCGTCCCCGTCGCCCAGCACTGATGGGCCTGGTGGTATTCCATGGTACTTGCCGCCGACGAACTGCATCCAGGTTTAACGGCTTGACCCGTCTCCGATCAGAACATACATACGATCCCCCATCATGCAAGTCATCTAAACCCTTAACAAGGTGGATTCCACGAGGTGTGCTGATGGTCCTCACTCCGAAAGGCAGAGGCACTTTTTTGGACAGAGCATCTAATAGGGCATCGAATGTCTTGAAGGTGCGGGCGTTTATGATCATGCGATGCCCACTGAATTTGTGGTCTCCGCTTTTGTAGAAGCATATTCTTTTAGAGGCTGAGGGATCAGAGATGGGCTGTAATGGTCTGGAGGCCAACGTCAGCACACTCCCAGAGGACGCTCTGGGAGGTGGCTCGTGGAGGGATGTGTTGCTCATGTTGTCTGGCTGTGGCTAGAGAGAAAACAGAGAGGGAGGAGAGAGGATACTTTGTGTTCATTTATTTTACATCGACAAATGATGGATTAAAGGAGTACTCCAATGTTTTGGTGAAAATACCCTTTTTCTGACTTACTCAGACTGAGACAAGATGTTCAATAATATATTTTCACCTCTGGGAATTGTGTAAATAAGCCAGTTTCATAGTTGCTCTATGGTTTTTTTCCACTTTGACAGAGCTAGGCTAATGACTCCTGTGGTCTACAAGTCTTTATGCTAAGCTAACATGAAATGCTAACCATCGGAACCAAGGCAGTGAATGTACAGAGGTGAAAATGGTATTGAACATCTTGTCTCAGTCTGGGTAAGTTGGAATAAGGGTATTTTCCAATAGTATTCTTTTAAGTTTGATCAAGCTTTGTATGATCACTTTCTTAGCTTTATTAGGTCTATAAAACCCTTCACCCTGTAATCATGCACACTAAGGCATAGAGCCACATTTTGCCCACAAATGTTTTTTTCCTCACTTTTTACATAGCTTCTCTCCATTTTGATGAAGCAGAAATATTTAAAAGGGTGAATGTCTCACAGTTATTTAAAAGAGCACAGCACAGTCTAAGTTAACGCAACAGCTTTCCTTTAGTAAGGAAGTGAAATTGTGTATATTGAGCAGCCCTCAAGCAACTGAGTTTTAGACTGAGAGATTTTCATGCTGGAGAGCATATCTGGATTTGCAGCTTTGTCACAGCTGACAAAGTTTATTCCTGCGATAAGTAGTGCACATACACTGGAAAAAGATTTGTAGCCCTAAGGTACCAGAACAATTTTTCCCCCTATGATACAGACTGCTTACTTTTTTATCTCATCTGAATCCTGGTCTGTGGTACTTCAGGAATGATTGTCCCTCTGAATATTTAGGTTGCCTTTATTCTGACTGGACAAAAACATAATTTTCCTAGATATTCTTATATATATTTTAACACTAGATGACCATCCCAGAGAGCCACATCAAAACTTTGTTGTCAAATAAATGAAAACAATATTATTATTTGGCAGATATACAGGATTGTGTCAAAACGAAAGGCATAACAACTATGTCCTGTTGCAATGATTTGTGATTCAATGTGGGGTGCATATACTGTCACTGAATCAAAATATCCCAAAAAAGCTTGCTCAAAAACAAATCTCTTCCCACATAATTATTCAAAATGAAGCCATCATTCTGCCATTATTAGAAGTTCAGAGCTTACAGTGACCTATCACCCACTTCTATGCTAAGGTTTTCTTAGTACAACCAACCACTTGTGATCCATTTGAACAATTGTGTGCAACTGCAAAAAATAAAATAAAATAAAATAAAATAATAATAACATTTTCCACCACCATTTTAAAGATGATCACTGAAAATAACTGTATCAGTCATTAACATTTATTTCCATGCTTTAAATTTCCATTGAGGAAAGCCTTACAATGCAGTAATAGCTTACCTGTAAAGTTTTATTTGTAATTAGGAATTGCATAATAATATATATTATACTATTCATTACATATATGAATGTAAAAGCTGCATAACGTGCAGCAGTGATGTCACTAGAGCAGAGCATGACCTTTACATAACATGAGAAAACTGTGTTAGAGCAGCAGCACAGCTCTGACACGGTTGCATAATGTTATGTCAATCTTTTCTTATGTTGATGTTTTATGTATAATGATCTATAATAGAGAAAACATAAACAGGAACAGCGTCTCACAGCAGATTACACTTGATAAGTAAAGTAATAAGTAAAAATAAATAAATAAATAAACCATTCTTTGTTTTTTGAACAAATAAGCCTAAATACTGTTTGAATATACTGAATGCAAAATTAACATGATGACTTGTAATTAATGTCGACACAAACAAAGCTACGATGACACAGGCATAGAAATAGACATAGGCCTAGGCATAGACATAGACATGGACACAGGCCATGAAGAACCTGAAGACCGTCACGTCAGTAATACCTCCAACGGTTTGCAGACACTAAACAAAATTATGAATCAATTAACTGGCAAACAAACTATAGAATGGAAATATAATAAATAGAGCTTACCGTATCTCACATTTTCTTTGAATTATAAAGGCCAAAACAACAGAAAGTGTGTATCCAGTACGCTACCTAGTGCTGGTAAAAGCTTCTCAGCGGCATTCAAAGGCTATTTTGGGACATGCAACATCATGGCCAATTTGCTTAATCTTTGCTCACAGTTAATCAGCATATCAAGATAAGGTGACCAATGAAGAAACAACAAGGAAAGGATTTAACATGCGACTTCTAGTGCTCTCTAAATGCCAGACTTAGATTTTCTTTGTTTGTTTTTTTGTTTTTAATGCCAATATTTTACCTGCAAGTTTAGGAATACAAATTTATTTGGTCAGCAGCCAATTTTGTGTCATGGATAATTTATCCCTCAGTACATCTCAATTAGAAAAACAAGTGGTCCAAAACATGCTTTGTGCATCATCAAATATAAATGTCTTGCTCATGATTTAAGCTAAGAGAGAACAAACAAAAGTAAAAGTGAAACTAATTCTACTGATTGAGTAGGTGGGTGAGCAAAAGACTGAGTGAGCGGATGATTCGGAGCTTGAATAAATAGGGGAGTGTAAGTGAATGAGAGGATAATGAATTCTATACGTCAAATGATATTTGTAAATTTCTCCCACCGCAAACACATACTACAGATGGCTGGCACTGCTTCTAATTTGCCAGCAGCCTCATAATCAGATTTGAGGAGTCTTGGCCTAATAGGGATTAGGTTAAAGATTCTGCGCACTTGCTGACAGCATGAGGTACAGTAGAATAAGGTCTTAACCCCACAGCAGGTAGTGGAAATCTCAGACTTCAACAAAAACATTATGCGTCTATATTTGCTGTAAATATATACTTTGAATTAAATGCTGTAGAATTCACGAAGAAGTCATATCCAAACTTGGATGACTAACACATACAGGTTTTTGCACAATATAGTAGATTTTTTTCGGTAAATGGTGGCTTACGGGAATCTGATTGCATCAAGAGGTGAGAGCACCTGAGTAACTTCCGAGGTCACCACACAGTGCACCAGTTACCAGCTGCCCCTGACTAAGCAATGCCTGCTAATACATGTTCCAGGTGTAATATCCAGACAGATGAAGATTGGCTGACAGAGAGATTCAAAGAGGGGTCCAAACACAGGTCACATTCAGTGCAGTGCAGTGTGTAGATGATACCAGGTTACACTACTCATACAAAGTGTCCGTACAGATGGGCTTTAAACAAAAGTGTTCTTCAAGTGACCATCAGTTGTGGTTTAACTGGGGAAAAATCATATGAATGTTATCATGGCATTGGACCCTTTATATTATGTGCTATATTTAGAGGAATATCACACCTTTTGCTGAGTTGAACAGTTAGCAGTGATTGTATGTAGATGCCTTACCTCCAGTCACTTGACATAAAAATCACATGATGATCTATTTGGATTAGAAAGACACCATATGCGTTAAATACTGCAACTTAAGATCAACAGTGTTGTATCATGTGACCTGGTGGCTGTCTTAAACCAGAAGGTCACAGGTCTGATCTGCACAACAACTAGTCTTCTGCCAAAGTGTCTTTGAGCAAAACGTCAGAACGTCTTCCTTTTAACTCACTGCAAATCACTCTCTGTCACAGTCTTCTGAGTTGCTACTGAGTTACTTTACAACTGACAGCTTTCCCTCATAGACTGTTGTGAAATTCTGCTTGGATAAAAATTTGTTCAGTGTTCCAACAAATGACATGGGTTTACAACATGAGCAACAACAGCTATCAGAAACTTACTCACTGATAACAAATGTATGTTGATGCATAGTTACAAGAATGGCTTACCTTTGCCATCCAAGACAAAGTCTCAGACTTTAGATGTGTTTCATAAAGCAAGACTGTGCTTCGGTTCCCAGCATGTCAAAGGAGCCCTTGGTTAGTAGAACTTTGGCGCCATCTAACGACACTTTGCAATATTGGCAAAATGCAGGCGCCAGTTTGAGAGTGTCTGTGGAGAGCAATGTTGATAGAATCATATGTAGTTGTTCATAACACATTATAAGCTCTTAATTAATTTATGTTTGTTTCCGATTGATCAAGAGACAGTGTTCTGACATTTCCCAGCAGAATCTGATTTTATATCTATAGGAATCTGCCATTCTGTCTCGATTAACTCCCCTTGCACTCATCTATCAACTGGTCTAGTCTGCTACACAACAGAGGATCGGTGTGCGGTCCGCCAACACACAAGCCGCTTGCACTTTCTCAGTGGCGTGGTCTTTGTCGTTATATTTTCTTTCCCATTTGATTCTAATTTTAGTTTCCAGCAAATCTGTCACTATGGGCAAAAAGGAAGAAGAGGAGATCATCAGAATTGCGAAGAAAATGGATAAAATGGCGCAGAAGAAAAGCGGGGTGAGACGTCTGACATGAATGAATGCTTGCTTGCTTGCCCATTTAGCCGTCTTGGCTGATGTTGATGTGTTAGCTAGCGTTAGCGCTAATGGGCTGTTATGGTATTAGCTGCTGACCGTCTAGCCATTTTAAATGCTAGCCACTATAGCCACTATCAACAAATGCACTGTGTGTCATTGTTATAAAGCACGATCCCCAACAGTAAAATTGTCACAGTCAATAATATGGCCAATAATGAACTCCTTGGTAGCTATAGCTAGCTGCTAATAACATTAGCTTGCAAGCCTGCTGAAGTTAACGGTTGTTGTGCTGTAATGTCAGGTATCCAGTTGATTAGCCGACTAACGTTAGCCTCTCTAGCTGGTTGCTTCGCTGCGCAGCAAGTTAACCAGACGAATCCTTGTCATTTTAGCTATTTTGTCGTTGAATTAAAGTTGTATTTGGTCGCTTCAGCTGGTAATTTAGCGCATGTCTCTAAGATGCAGTTTTTGTTTTAGCATTCGATAAGTGCATCAAGTAGTCAGTAGCTATCATGGTGGTGCCACGGTGTGTTTACAAGTGGAATTAGCCTGCTAGCTAGGTATGAGAGTAAAGAACTCAACATACTGCAGACAACACGTGTAATGACAAGCAACTGATATAAGACTTGTGGTTGTTTAACATGTACCTTCTGGTGAGTGGAAGGAAATGAAGCTCACTTTGCGTGGAATACTCATCTTCACCAGCTGAACGCTGGAAAGAAACCAAAACTTATTTCATGTCAGTGACTAGGTTGATATCGTAGAGAAAGCCAACCTGTTTTGGACTGGAGCAAAGTCATGCGCAAAAAAATGACAAAACTAACCAGGGTTTTAGCATACATGCAGTGTGAGATGGGTTGATGTTTGTCTCAATGCCGCTCTCTCTCCCCTGCAGTCTGGAGCTTTGGACCTGCTGAAAGAGCTGCGCAGTGTCCCAATGACTCTGGAATTGCTTCAGGTATCTTTGCTCACTTTTTCAAAATGCTTCTCATCTTCACTGCATTAAAACCCCAAGGCACTGACACTACATCTTTCCACAGTCTACCAGAATTGGGATGTCTGTTAATGCCATCCGCAAGCAGAGTACGGATGAGGAGGTGACATCCCTAGCTAAATCCTTGATCAAATCATGGAAGAAGCTCTTGGGTAATTAATTACTTTGGAAGTCTACTTTCACTTTTAAAGTATGTCAGTTGGACATCTTTTGTGTCTGTATTTTTCATTACTTTGTAATTGCACTTGTCTTTTTCTCCATGTCTAGACTATTAGTGCACATCAACGTGCTGTGCTTACAGCTGATGCTTTAAATCTCTAAATGCACCTTGTGCAAGTTGTCACCTCATCTTGCCAAGCATTTTGCTCTGCTGAACTTCTGGGACATAATTCTGGTGTCGCTTATCTCTGTTTTGAATTGGATTTTAGATGAGCCTGGAGGTGGAGATAAACAGTCGGAGGAGAAGAGGAAAGAGCAAACAACACCTGTTGTTTCTCCCTCGCAAGGAAGCCCAGAGGCAAAAGAAGAAAGGTAAAAGGAGAAAAAAATAAAATTCTGATTTCCATTGCTGTTTGCATGTGGACATTAAATGGAAACAGTATACTTTCATTTTTTTCAATATATTAACACGATGTGTTCCAGCACCTGAACAAGTGTGCTTATCGCTCCCATAGCAGCTCCAGCAGTAACTCCAGCAGCAAGAGCGAGCCTGCCGATATTGCGCCCAACACGCTCATCTCCACTTTTCCTCGTGCCCCCACCACCTCTGATTCCGTTAGGATCAAGTGCAGAGAGATGTTGGCTAACGCGCTGCAGACTGGGGGTAATCCTATTAATATAATATGGCCAGGCTCTCATGAGAGCCTATCCATTTGTTTACCACAGGTTTCAGTTGTTGTTGTTATTTATGTTTTTTCTCCTCTGCTTTCCTTTATTCCAGATGATTACATTGCTATTGGTGCTGATTGCGACGAACTTGGAGCACAGATTGAGGAATATATCTTTTTCAGCGAATGTCATGTGATTGTAGTTTTAAAAAATGAACTGGAATTAGATTTATTTTGTGTTGTATTTTTTTTGTTTGTTTTGTTTTGTTTTCACAATGTCAGAAAATTCAGTTAGTTGGTACCATGTTTTAAAAGAACCATACTAATTTTTAAAGATTGCTTTCATAATATCATGCAGTTCAGAAGCAGTATATTGAGCATTATAGGTCTATGCCTTGTGTTCCTTAACATCTTAGCACGCATCTTCCAAGAGTTTAAGAACACAGACATGAAATACAAGAACCGTGTGCGGAGCCGGATCTCCAACCTAAAGGATGTGAAGAACCCCAATCTGAGGAGGACTGTGCTGTGTGGCAGTGTGTCCCCTGAGCGCATGGCCAAGATGACCGCAGAGGTGTGTTAACTGTTTATGGCCTCAAATTAAAATTCCTCCATAAGTAAAAAAAAAAAAGTCAGGACCTGAGTAGAATTGGTATTTCATCTCCATTTTTAATTGCTGCAGTCGTGCATTTGTGTAATGATTGTTTTGGCTCAGTGTTTGTTTCAATTCCACCCAGCTGTGTTGGTAAAATGGTGCATTCTGGCTCACTGCTGGTATCCCTCTGTACCTGTAGGAAATGGCCAGTGACGAGCTGAAGGAGATTAGGAAGAATTTGACCAAAGAGGCTGTCAGGGACCACCAGATGGCCACCACCGGAGGCACTCAGACTGATCTGTTCACCTGCAGCAAGTGCAAGAAGAAGAAGTGCACCTACACACAGGTACAGTATGGAGACCTCACTTTGTACTGCATTTAAATTGCGGAATTAGCAAAAGTACTTCTGTTTATCATGGTTGCTAGTAAAATAACTTAATCAAGCAACTACACCAAACCTGACTGGCCACAGAGTTTAGGCTTGCAATTTTTCGGCATCTCTTGTAACCAACAAGGCAGATTTTGTTCCGAAAGTCACCTGTCAGGCAGCTTTGTAATCCTCACCATCCACAATCCTCAAACTGACCTTAGTCGTAATCAAAACAGCAATTCCAATAATTTGCTACCAACCGTTGTGTTAGGGCCAACTGCTTCTGACAGCAGCTTGCAAGGGAAAAATGCATTCGTGCAAACTGTACTTTGGGCTGGTTTGTCCCGTGTGGGGCATTATTGAAATATGGCGAAGTAAGATGACAGCCATGTAAAACCAGTACCTGTGCTTGTGCTATGTAGATAAAAACAATTATTTTAACTATGAATACACTACTCTTCATTTCTGGTTTTTATACACTAATAAAAAGCATGTTATATCCCGTTTCTGTCTTTGACTCAATTAAAATCCTACACACTGTACCAAATATTTGCCGTCTAGAACGGCATGATAAGAATTAAATGTACATACTGATTCATTAAAAATAAATGACAGCAGGTTTTCTGTCTAGATTGTTAACATAAGCACTGCCATAAAGCTCCTTTCTAGGACAATTTGTAAGAGCAGTCTTACATTTTAACTCATGTACAGCACTCAGATGACGGCGATGGAAACTAGTTGCTTCATCATGTGTGTAATATTGCCATGACAAATGTACAAATAACCTGAGTGCAAACTGGAGAGTTTTTTGTATTGGGGCAAAAAGACATTTGCCATGATTTTGACTCACACTGTTTTGTGCTCACTTGATTATTTCTAGGTTCAGACCCGCAGTGCTGATGAGCCAATGACCACGTTTGTCTTCTGCATGGAATGTGGAAATAGATGGAAGGTATGTTATTGAATACCGACTTTGACTCACTTATTTCAGTACAGTCTTAATTATCTTATAGCAGTAGTTCTCAAACAGGGAGTCGGGGCCACCCAGGGGGTCGTGAGATGATTCTTGGGGGGTCACAAGATGATCATGACATAGAAAAACACATTTTAATCATACAAAATTATCATCAGGTTTATTTTTTCATATCTTCTCTTTGTTTTTTGACTGTTTTCCTGTGAAATATTGCATGATTTTAAAACTGGAGGCCTCCTTTTTAATAAGTAAATAAATAAAACAACATGGAAATGTAGCTGTTCTCCAGCTGGACTGATCATCATGCAGCTTGCGACGGGGGTGTTGAGTGGGCATCACGTTGCTTTAAGGGGTCACAAGTGAAAAAGTTTGAGAACCACTGATGTTATAGCTTACTCCAGAATTTGTGTGTTTGTGTACTGTATGCTGTGTATAGTAAATGTATTTAGTCACTGTTACAATTACTTAAGTGCGAGCTTAGATGACAGTCACAATGACTATTTAACCAAATAGAATGGCACTTATTAATGTTTTTTTTTAAACACACTATAACTAAAAAAAAAAAAAAAGCGTGTCATTACTTGGCTGTTTACAAACTGTCAAATATATTGAAACCTGCTTCGAAATACATTTAAAACACTTTTGCTGGCATGTTACCTTTGTTCATTAGCTCAGTCAAGCAGTTGCAGAGTGAAGAAATCACAAAAGCTATTTGCGGCTGCCTTGCTGTAATTACAGATCAGGACTTGGATGATTGTGCAGTGATAACAGCATTGTAGATCATTCTTCTGTTCTTTAAGGGTATTTTCCAGCTAATATTCCAGTCTGTTGGTGTTAATGTTTTTTTTCCTTTTCTTTGCTTCACAGTTCTGCTGAATATGCAGGTGCTATTCCTTGGCATTCAGACAAGTAGCAAAATTCCCGGACCAGGATTATGTCTATCTGCAACAGATTGGAAGTTTGTATTCTGTGGTACCTGGTGCACAAATTGCCATATAAAGACACCACCTCTGTTATTGGAGTATCTTGTCCATAGGTTCAACTCACTGTCAGACGCCCTCTTTCCCAATCTCTTTAAATCTTGTTTTTAGCTATTTCTCACTGTCGGATACATGCGATGAATCTTGTCTCACTGTTTTCTTTTACCAACATTTTTTATATGTAGTTTTAACACTTTTGACAAGGTATGACCTTACATCTACCTAATTCTTGTTTTGCTTTCCCCTCACAACATTGTTTTATTTAATTCCCCAATAAAGTGTAATCCATTTGATAAAAAAAAAAAAAAAACTTGTTTTACATTATCCATCTGTTACAGTGGGTCTTCACTTTTTTCAGGTTATTTTATGATCCTGAAGCTTATGCTCATGCGGTTTATAAGGATCCCAAAAGACGAAGATTGTGTGTGTGTGTGTGTGTGTGTGTGTGTGTGTTTTGGGAAGTATACTTTTTCCATTGGAATATTAATGCCATGAAAGTGAATGTTGATGTGTGCAAATCTGTCTGGGGATGAGATCGTGTCATTGGCTAAACAACGGACGATACAATCGTTGCTATTCCTTTGTGTGTATGTGTGTTTTTTTATTTATTTATTTATTTTTTTAATTGCCTGGTGCAACCGCTCTGTGTTAATAGACTGTTGTGTGGCTTTGTCTACACTAGGGCTGGGCGATATGGACAGAATGCCGTATCACGATATCCTCTGTCGATACTGTGATGGTATTGTAGCGATGACTATTTGTGTTTGCATAAGACACACGCACGAGATTTTTTGAAAAATCATTAATAATGTGGATATGATGACCAAGCAGGTAGAGGCTTGAACAGTCTGATAAGTTCATAAAATAGTATCCCTTTACTGTGATGCAGCCTAACACCAGAAGAAGATAATACCATCCAAAATCCCACATATCTGGTCTCACAGCGTGATGCC
>OMLF01036358.1:0-12337 GCA_900302615.1 Holocentrus rufus | reverse complement strand
CGTCATAGCTCCACCTCTCAATAAATGCGCATGCGCCAAACTCAGAAAACGACTACAATAATGGCGCCATACATTGTTGCATGTGTACTGCTGAAGCTAGTCACCCTATTATCGCTATTGCAGCAAAATATACTTCTTCTGCATTATTATCATGTCACGCCGCCAGTTTCTGCTTGTTTCCGTTACGCCGTCACAGCACCGCCAACAGGCCTGGCATGTGTTTTACATCATTTTCAGGTGTATCAAGTGAATTCGTGTGGACGGACACATTTACTGAAACAGCTCCGTTTTGACGAAGAAAGTTTTTGAAACTATACGCGTTTTGGCTTCGTGTGGATGGGGCCTTAGACACTTATTAGATGTTTTGCCATCAAGTCAGAATCACATTTTGTATTTTAGTTTAGTTCAGTCTCTAATCAATTTTTGTGGCAGGAATACAGAGTCTAAAAAGTGGGATGTCCTTCAGACTGCACATAGCCTATAGTAGGTAAAAAATAAAGCTAGTGTGTCATTCACAGTTGCTAGCATGTGTATGTGTGTCAAGTCACCCGGGCTGTCACAAGAGGTCTTCCAGTTGTAGAAACATTGGCTCTGGCATCACACAGCTATGTGTTTAAGCCAGCAGTAATTCCACGAGCTGCCCAGAGCATAGCCCAAAGTGCAGTTCTAATGGTCTGATGTACCTAATATATTGTAAAAATGGTTCCCTCTAAAAAGACAGTTTCTAAACCCCAGTGGGACTGAAGCAGTTTTTCTTTTGTCCTGTATTTTCAAATCTCTGTTTTTAGTAGTAGGGATCGTTTATATTACAGACAGGAAATTTTGCACAGTGGTAGAATAAGTCCATTTGTACTGTGGCTTAAATTAGCTGTTAATGTTGGTGCTATAATGGAAACCTGAAAATTTCAAAAAGACCTTATTGCACCATTAATTCCTACACTCATAAAACACTCCCCACCTGCAGTTTAACATCATATATAAATTTGCTTTTACAAAGTGCCAATATACATTGATTGCTGTGGTTATAAAAGAATTCTGTCAACTTCATTTTTTGCAGTTGCATTTAAAGTAACAATTTAAATTAGATGATAAAGACTTTTAGAGTCTGTAAATTTTGGCTTAGGCACCTTGAAAGTGCTTGAAAGGGCTTAAATTTTCCTCTTGGGAAAATTTACTTTTTACTCCTCATTTACTTTGTCTGACGTTTCACAGTTTTGCCATGACAGTTACATCATAGCTCTTCCCTCGGATATACTCACATGCACGGGTTTCGCGTTTGCCACGCTTTATTTTTGTTCTCACGGTTTTCTGTCTGAGAGAAGACAAACGTCAGGACAAGAATGCTGCAGGGTTATAATTCACCGCCGACTTGTTGGCTAATATTCAGGGCTCAAATACATTCATGCCCTGCAAGGCCCCATCTGTAATACCATGACCTATTTGTGTATAATCAGCAGCAGATAGCTTGCCCAGCATGTTAAACAGCTTTTCTTCACTTGAATTCCCGTAGCCAGCCTCAGAAAGGTGGATTTCATGTCTCTTGGGTTGAAAAAAAATGATAGTTCTTTACACAAGATGACATCTGCATGTTTTGTTTTATTTCTAGCTAGCGCTCCATCAGTCATCTGCATTGATATCTAGCAGCTTTTGACAAGAAGTAAAGTCACTGGCAGGTCAGCCAGGAACCTTCTTTTCTCATGTGACTTCTCTGTTTCCATGTATTATTTATCTGTCAATCTTTGTATTTACAAAGCTATTTTTAGATGTTTTATTGTTATTTATATATTTATATATTTATGTCTTTTTATTTATTCTCCTGTCTACTTGTACTGTCTGTCTCACTTCCAAGTCTTGTGTAAAAGTACTCAAGTCATAAAGTACATTTGTGTTGTGTTTGTGTTTTTTATACACTTTGACACATTGAACTATGCTATATTTATGAAGCTGTGATTAAGTATAGTTCCTTATTTCAACTTCTAGACCCTGTTCTGACCATAAACCGAACCCCTACCTTTGATAGAAAAACACATTTTGCTCAGGGTTGTTAAATTATATATATGCAAGCACAGATCGCTTCAGCATACCTTTAGATCACAGTTGAAACACAGGTAATCATCAGAAGTAGCAAAGTGCATTGGTAACAAGTTAAGCCTTCGACCCAGTCTGTTTTATCCTGTATGCCAATGTGCACTGCAGGTTTCCGGTGCCTTTGGCAAGGTCCAGTAACATGTTGAGATCAGCTGTTGGCCGAGAGGTTGTGTACTCAAGCTGTGTGAACGAGCTCAAGACTCCCAACAACTCCAGAGCAGTTTTTTTTCCCCAGCCTCGTTTGATGTAGCTGGTCCAGTCTGGTTGAGCTTTTGCAGTGTGAAGCACCACCAAACTCATCAAGACGTGAGAGTTTAGCCTAAGGGTGACGAAAAAGAGAACAAACTGGAAGAGAAGTTGGCTTTTAGCAGCAACAACTCCCACTCGTGCAGACGGCAAGACGTAGGAAAGATATAAGCTTTGACTCCACATCGTCTCATCGTCCCGCTCCCAGATGAAATGCTTGTGTTACCCCATGCCCACTAGCATCTGCCTGTTAGTGCTACAGTGCTACACCGCATCAGCCTCCAGGTCAACTGAATTACCCCCCACCCCCTTTCTACACTCGCTCCCCACCTTCTGAAATGTAGGTCACATGCAGCTGCTCGAGGAGTATTTGTTTGCCTGGCTGTCACCTCTCATTACACCCCCATCCACAACATCTGCAGTGTGGGGTCATGAACAAGGCCACCATTCTTTCACGCATGCTTGATTTTTATATATATGTTTTTTTTTCCCAAATGCATCCTAACTACGTGCACAACAGTGGCCAGAACCCCAAAGCCTTCACACAGAGCATTCGATTATTAATGCTGAGGTGATGGTGAGATATGAAGTGAAAAATGTGCAGCACTGAAGATAAGCCTTATTCACACCGTGACGCTTCACACGTCCTGCATGTTTTTTGGTTTTGCTCTTGTTCTGAAGACTGAATGAATTGTTTGACTGACAAAAACTGCACTAATAGGGGCAGGCAGGGAGCGTTTAAAGAGAGCATCTTGACTGGAAATGCCAAGCCGCTGCCTGTGACACACATTGTCCATTTATCTCCATTTATCTAGAGGGCAGGGTATAGGCTTTCCCCCCACAGGATAAGACTTATTAGTGTCATCGCTGTGACCTTTATTTGCCCCTCACTCTCGACTGAACTCAGTCTGGCTCGCAGGCGTGGGGGAAGCGCGGCTGCCACGGCTACACTTGACATGACAAGACTCACTTTTCAGTCAGCTGGGTGAAGCCTGAAAATAATGATATTCCCTGGAAGGTGAAAACATGCCGTGTGTCTCTTTATATGTTGGCACCGTAGTTACATATGTGCAAATTTGATTTTTGTCAATATAATAGAGGGCAAACATCATGAAAAATTCACACCAAGAGCATTCAGGGCCATTGTTCCCTTAAGCCGACAGCTTGGTGGCCTACTTCTAATAATGTATCACACTGGCCAAGTGATAATATGTTAGTCTTAAGTCATTGCGCTGTCTGTCCCTCAAGGTTTATATAAGTAGATTTGAAGTTTTGGCAGCTGATTATATTTGAAGCAGCAATGTAGCCATACCGTAGGGTTTTGTAAATTGATGCCTTTGTGTATCTGTATTTTTAATGGACCCTGCATTTTTCCTGGTATTGACGTGGACATAAATAATTCAAATATGTGTGTGTATGCATGCACATGCACATTAATGTCTTGGGTACGTGTGCTGAGGTTTCTGCTTTCAAGTTAATGTGAAGTAGAGGTTGGAGAAAGAGGTTGATGTGTGTTTAATGAATACATTTATCCTGAATGATTTTTCATTGCATGTAGATTTAATTATTGCCAACCAGTGTAAATGTATGAAAAGAGTACAATTGCATGTGAGAAACAAAGTCAAATGGACAAATGGAATTCCATTAGCACAATGGATAAGACCAAGCTAGGATGACGAGCTTACTATGTTAGCTCAAAGATAATATTTACAGTTTCCCGTTTCCTTTCATCTAGCCCAGGAAACGCCCGCCCCATCACGTCCATCTCCTCATCAGCACATGCCCTGAAGATTCTCTGTGATTTGGAGATTTTTTTCTCTCTCTCTCTCGTGGTTTCTCTGTCACTGAATTTCCATTCCAACCCAAGTGAAGTCATACTTCACCTCCCCTCCCTGAATCAGTAATGTCTCTTTGTCTTTGCAGAGGCTCATGTCCAGAAGCACAGCCTGCAGACAGCACAGAACCTCCTACAGGAAGAGGTGGCACGTGCAGAGGAGCATTCAGAGGTAGGAACAAAAGCTCCTAAGCTTGGGAGTCCTTCCTGCTCACGCTTCCTGTAAATCTGTTACATTCTTTTGCCCCTTTGTCAGTGCCGTTATGGGGGACCCAAAAAGCCCACCTCCTTTTCTGCAGTCTTATCTCTGGAGAAATTTAGCATATATTGCAAGTGGCCCACCAGTCACTACAGCAATTAAAGTTGCTTTTCACATACATTCCCATATAAACAGACTTTGCTGTGGATTTACACTCCACACTGTGCCGATGTCTTAGGTTGTAGCACACAAAAGGCAACTTGACTGAGAAGGGAATATCTGCAGCCTATAGACTAATACAAAACACGCCCCCATTTTGCAACAGTGTAGTCTAGTGGGGGTGTGATTTGAACTGGTCTGCAGGCTACAGTTATACCTACCTCACTTAATCTGCTTCCAAAGTGGTAGCCACTGTAAAAATCAGTTTTCCATGAGAAATCTTTCTTGAATGTTTTACATGAGAACCAGGCCACATTGCGACGGCTAAAAAGAGCGGAATTTGAATTTTCCATGTGATTTCTCTTGGGGATGAAGTAAATGTACAACAGTTCAGCAAGTGTGCAGTAAAAAGTAGGACCTCTACATTTTCCACATTTGTATTTAAATAATTTTCACCCAGTTCTGTGCTCTTACCTGGGGATAGGAATTGATTCCTTTATTGATTCCTGACCAATTTTTTGTGTGAAAAAAGTAGGCTCACACAGGTTTTCAGCGTCAGCTTCAACTGTTTTATTATCTCTGAATCTGAACACAGTGTAGAAAGTACAGGTCAGTGCCTTCAGTGTAGGTTACAGCAAGACCAGCAACTACACACAATCTCTGTGTGTGACCACCATGTCTGCCGGATGCCATTTGAACATGTTAAAGTAAATTACAATGCACATTTTCTTAAAAGGACATAACTTGACATAACTAACTGACAGATAATATAAATAAATAAATAAGATATAATATAATAAATAATCTTTTTTTTTTTTTTGAAAAACAGGCATTTATGCCCAGTAACATTTGAATAAATTACAATACTCCTTTTCAAAGGGGAATAAGCTTGAACCAAATATAGAACGGGCAGATAAAATCTGGCGTTTCCTCCCTTACTTGAAATTGTCATTTTACAAACGCTACATCTAGCATTACATCTTTCTTCTTGAAAAGAAGCCACACTTTGGACCGTTTCTTCCTCTCTGCCATAACTCCTTCTTGTTGCAAGTTTCCAGCAGCGTCATAGGCACATGAGTTTGATGTCATTGTTTTGCAATGCACATCTGTCAGAAAACAGGCATCAACAAAAGGAATTGATAAGCTTGGAGCCATATGATTCCGATGGATCGGACAATTTGGAAGCGGTTCTCAATTGAAAGCGGTTCTCGATTCCCATCCCTACTCCTAATGGGAGACAATGAAATGAAATAGTGAAATTGTTTTTGGTTAGTTTAGTTCATACTTCCCAGTTTCTAGTGAACCAGGGCTTATAAAGAAAACCCACATGGATGCACCAGCAGCCTGCTTATCGGACAGTTTTGGTAACCTGTCATCCTGTCAGGATATAGATTTTGGCAAGTGGTAACAGTCAAAATAAATCAGATTCCAGTCCTTTTAACTTAAGCTAAGCATGATAGACTTGTCAGTGTTCTTGGCATTATTTGCCTTCTCTGGTGTTCATACCAGTTAAGAGCACATGAAGAAATAGCTGAATATTAGCATCAGTCCAGGATTGTGGTTTGCCCTCAGTTCATTTTGTTCTGCCAAGCTTTCCAAGCATGAGGAGCTGATGGTGATGAGATGTCAAAATCCATCTCCCTAGACCTATAAAACTTTGCGTTTTGGGGGTGATTCCTGTAGTTGGTTCGATTACATTCTCACTCCTAATGAACCGCACTGCCGTTCTGGAAGAGAACAGAGAACCAGATTGTCAGGCGCCTCTGTGGAGTTATTTGGTCTCACCCAAATTCGGATGGCGCTGGTCTTACAAACCAAACTAAAGGACTAAATGCTGCAAACAAAACTCTCCATACATGCTTGGTGTTAACCCAACTTTTGTCTGTTTGAAGTGAACTGGCAGTGATCAGACTGTGGCCATTGTCTGCCAATAAAAACATGCCAAGACATTACCTTTTCCTCGAGAACTGCTTCCATTATAAGATCAGGCCCAACACCATGGAAGGCTCTTTGCTTGGTCTGAAGGACAGAGAACTTTCTACAGTAAGTGAATCTGTGATTCCAAGTCAAACAGAGTCATTAAGACTAGCCTACAACAAAATAAAATGTAATTTTTGCACCATATACTGATTGATAGACAAAACCGTCAGAGGGTAATACATTTGTGATGTGCAGCGCATCTTTGCAGTATCTTGTCACAGTTGTCTGGGGCCTTGTGATTTCTTCATTTATTCCTTATGTATTAAATGTGCAAGCTGTATGTTCACATTTACTTGGTGAAACCTACTGTAGAAGGCAGTTCTAATTCTGATGTGCATGTACAGATAATTGTGTGACATTTAAATGTCAGTATATCTTATCTTTAAAGAGATCACTCAGAATAACACATTTTATTGCAAATTTTACAATTAACCCCAAAATGTCAAAGTTCTGTTGTCTAAATTAAATTTTTTTAATCTAAATCTTGTGATTCTCTCTGTGATTTCTGCAAAATAAAATGATAGGACCGTATGGTATGGGTGATGAAAAGCATGGGACTGATACAGCACAAAAGCACAACATCTCCTCATTTCACAATTTCAGTGGCAGTGGAGAAAATCAAGTTTTAGTTTAAGCTCTGAAAGAAAACCAGTCATGACACAAATCCTTACGGTTAGAGTACAGCCTGCTGTATTTTTCACTAGTTTTCACCACAGCTGAGGAATGGAATAATCAATGCTCCAAATCAATCATCCCATCCTGATGGTACACAGGATATGAGCAAAAGTTGTAGCTGGCCCTCATTTTCTGTCCTTGAACCTCTGCCTGCCACTCCACCCACACAACTCATTAATTACTGTATTCAGCATAGGGTGCACAGGGTGATTTTTCACAGGCTATGTTCTCACTCCCACATGGCTGAGTGGATTTATTGATTGGATAAAGTTCATTTTAAGATATGCACTGTGCACAAAATACATTTACTTGAACTTACTTGAGCTTAAGCTGCAGTCTCATCAAAATAACATTTCATAACATTTATTCATTTTTGTGATGCATTAGCAAGTGGTGCGTGTAAATCCTCAGTGCAGTTTTTCTGCATGTTCCTTTGGTCCAAAGAGAGAAAATGAGAGAGGCTTATTCCCACAGATGACCCCAACCCCTCTATGACTCCATGGTTAGATTGATCCATCAAATAAATAACACTTCCCTCACCTCACATAGCCCTCATCGATGCCTCCATGACGTAAAGTCATTAGAGTTGGTATCCACTAATTGATTAGCCAACTCCCATCATAATGGAGTAGTTGCCCTGCATGAATGCTAAGAAAGCACTTGAGCCCATTTGTTTATTAGATTGACTCAGGCAGGGCTGTCAGCACGTCTGTTGCAGCTGTATGTGACAGATATATTTTAAAATATGAGTTTCAAGTTATGTTGACAATTTATGGGTGTCACAATTAGTTTAAACCAATGTTTAAGAGAAGGACTAAACAATTTAGGGTCTGCCTATCTTTTTGTAGACCTACATCACAACAAAGTTGCCACTATAGTGTCTCGTATCAAAAATTGAGGTTCCATGACTATTTCTTTTTATGCCAGTCACCTAATAATAATTGTTTGTTTGAGGCTAGAGAGAGGGAGAATGGGGAGCATATATCTTTGAGTCTTCAGAAAGGGTCATTATTGCTTTTACATGCACTTCAGTAATTGTGATTCTGCCAGGTATGGGCAGTTTTCTGATTTCTCAAATGTCATGGAAACAAGAAAGTCAGTCTCCATGATAGGGGTAAGGGATTAAGAGAAATTGGGTTATTCAAGCTGGGTTTCTGCTGGAGAAACACGATTATTGGGCCACGTAAACCCTTACTTGGACACAGTAAATACAAACACCTGGAAGAATAAGATGGCCGTTGGAAAATGCTGAGTGATTTTATGTTAACGTTACCTGCAATGAAAATATAAGGAAATGAAAAACACATTTGCCAGCATGCCCGTTGACCCTCCGGCTGGATCATTGATTGACCGGAGGGAAATCATCAAAATTTTAGGTACAAATGTAATAATTTACTTGCTCAAATGCACAAATGTCCTTAACACAGCACTAGGGGTTAAGCGTTGCTGATCAATACCAGTCAATCCACCATTACCTCCATGCTGAGATTTTGAGCTTTCAAACTAATGAAGCCAGTCTGGCTGTTTTGGTTTGTTTTGAGCCCCTGTTGCTTGAGCTGATACTACCTTTAGCTCCTTTAAACATTTATAAACTTATGCATAAGTCTAACCTGATTTGTGGTGTAAAAGTATTGTCTCTAACAGGGACAAATACTATTAACCTTGTACCTTGCATCCTTTTTAGTCTGTATATGAATACGGACAGGAGCAGCCACTAGATGGTTAGGTATCAGGTATGAACTTGTCAAGTATAAAAAGAAGCTATCTCACAAAGGAGTCAAAGCCTCAACTACATGTTGTTTTTAGTCCTGTGTAATAGTTAACAGAAATGGTTAAACTGTTGTTTGATAGTTTCACAGGTTTTGAAAAGTAAACAAAAGTACACAACCCACAAAGAAGTTACAGTAGTTGCTTGAATCATTAGCTTCCGTATTATGTATGATTTGCTCCACATGTACATGTGCAAAACCGAGCCTGGTTTACTGAACAGGCTGATTTTGTTTTCTTTGTAATAATTCCCAACTTGAGTCTCTCAAGGGTCTGCTGGTTATGTGTTAAAGCTGTCGGATTGCAGCCCAGGGGAGCCTGAGGTTGTCACAAACTCTTTAGCTGGGAAAGGTGAAGTATGAAACGTTCACTGTTGCACCTTAGAGACAATATTATGCTACTTAGACATGCAGTGAAGATATCTGAGTCAATTTGAGCAAGTTAGCCTCCTCTGTCTGCTCGATGAGCTTGTCTGTTTTTAAGAAGTTGTTATCTTAAAGGAGGTTTGCTTCACAAATAAGACTGCTGCCATCAACATACAGCCTAGGCAGACAGGGTCAAAACCCTCTTCTCCACATCCAGGGGCCACAGTCAGAGACAAGATCACATGCCTTTCAAGCTTTGCCAAATGCAACTGTTAAAGCACATGGACTTTTGTGGGCCATGTGAAATGTACTTGCAACGAAAAGTTCTCAGATAAACATTCCCACGCCTTGTTAAATCCCCTACATACTTAAAAGACTTTGCTTGAATGATTCCCAGGGGTTGGATCTCCTTTGTGTGTTGTCCTGTCTACTGATACCTGTTTATTTGTCTGCTGTGCCTCACAGGAGCTGCTGGAGAAGTTCATGGAAGGGAATATAACCTTGGATGAGTTCTTGGACTCTTTTCAAAGCTCTAGAAAGGCCTATCATATCCGCCGGGCTCAAGTCGAGAAGATCCAGGAGATTGCCCAAGCTAAACGACAGCCAGGCAGAATGAAAAAAGCGGACGAGCAGGAGAACAAGGTCCAAGAGGTGAAGAAAGACTCAGAGCAACCCCAGGAGCCTCAACAACGGCCCAATGGCTTTGTGGCCCAGGGCCCTCTTCGAGTCTTCCAGCTGCGCTACGGCCTTACTCCGGCCATCCTGCTGCCCCATTACTCTGTTTCTCCCCCTGCCTCGGCCCCAGGCCATCAAAGTAGCATACCTCTACCTGAATCCCAGTTAGGACAAACCCACATCCTCAGCCCCAGCACCCCGCTTCCCGGACACGGCCAGCCGGTCGGCCTCAGGGTCATTGGACAGTTATCGGGTGGCTGGCCGGCTAACGGGCGGCCAGTGCGTGTGCAGCAGCTTTACAGGCCAAACCCTCAACAGCCTGAGCCCCCATACCGATAACTTTGTTGGGAGAAGAAGACAAAGAGCCGGCCAATCGGTCTTCCAAGACATGGAACCAAACAGTGGCTGTCAGACTCATGTAAGCAAAGACAGACCCAGAGACAGCACTGCAAACTTCAACTTCTGTTCTTCATCCATGACACACAAACGTAAACATGAGATACAAGGGAAATCCATAAAACATGAGAGTGGAACAGAGATAGCGAGGCAGCAGTTTACAGAGACAGGGATGACCAGGTCATGGAAGGTTTGATTTTTATTTTTATTTTTATGTTTTTTTTTCATCTTAATAATATTACACTGTCAGGATGACACAGGGTTGTGAAGCACATCCATGATGCAAAACAAAAAGGACCTCATTGTCCATTTGTACATCTTAAGAATGAGTGTCTTTAGTGGCTTTATTAAATGGCAAATGTCATCCGCATGAATGATGACATTAATTAAGTCCATATCAGTGAGTTTATTCACAGTAGTTTTTTCCCCATTCATCAAATAAGGCACTGACATTGATACTTGGAAGTGTTCCTAAGATAATGAATGCGAGTATTAGAAAATTGCACAGCAAAGTTGAACAAAACTATTATTTATAACAGATGGTATTTATTAAAAATCTGATCCGCACACTACAGGCTGACAACATTATGTATGAGGTCACTTATGTACATCTTTGCTATATCTTGGGCTGTCTTCCAAAGAGAATATCAGTTTTTTTTTCTCAGCCGTTTTCTCAACCAATGTAGATTACCATCACAGACGAACACCCAAAACATTCTGCCTTTTGCTATTTCATGAACAGTGTTGGAGCTCACATCAGTGAGTGATTTATTTATTCATGTAAATCCTATTTTAAATGCCTGACTTCAAAGGTTCTTGTTTACCCTGGTAAATGAAGAGCCGCTTTTCCTTTTAAGGCAGCCAGTGTTTTTATTTCTCCCCTAAACTAAAATGCAGAGTGAAGGAATTTAATCTCTGTGAGAATGCCAGCATTTTGCAAAGCCCACTGTTGTGATTTAATATTATAAGGTGGCTTCTATCTCATTCCTCTTTTCTTTGTCTCATTACCCAGCCCTCGCTTAAAAAGGGAAAGGTTTAGATTGTAGTTGAAATAGTTCTGCTCTTACTATCATGACATACATGCATGTTTACTGGGCAAATGTAAAACATGGAAATGCCTTTTGCGGGCCAGGATTTTAGCCAAAAGCACCATTTTGTGTCCACTCAGGGTCAGAGGAAATAAATGCAGTCAGTTAATGAGCCTTGTAGCACAGATAGACCCAGGGTGTAGGTGAACTTTGTACCCATGGATCTCATGTTCTCCACTTGCAAGTGCATGCCAGAGAGACTGTAACCATAACCATGGTCACACAGCATCATTTCTTCCCCCTTGCCTCAAACATTTGGTCATTGCAGTGCGATCTTTTTACAGAGTGTAGTTTTGATTTGGCCCACAAACCTACGTTTATTGCTTGAGTCATTTGATTGGTGTGGAAATTGAGTCTGAATTCATTTTGACAGTGCTGTCTGTTGTCACACTCAAGTTGAGGCCAAAAAGCAGCATCAACCATTGCCAAATTTAGTGGGCATTTATTTCGGGTCAGGTGATTAACTTGATTCATGTAAGATTGGACAGTAATGTGCTTGGAATAGAATATTCTCAAAATGTGAAGTGCTTGTTTCTGCGATGGTGGTTTTGTTTGTCCAGTCTAATATATTGTGTATCTCTTTTTCTATCAAGGACTTATCCCAGCAGCCCTCTTAGGGGAAGGAGGGACGGGGGTTAGGGCAGAAGTAAAATAGAGAAATACTGTTGTTGTGTAATTTAAATACAGTGTGGCGACTCAGCCAAACACAAAGCTCTTTTACTTGAACGGATCCTGGTATTTTCAGATGATGGAGCTGTGGCTTTAGGCGTTTGCATGAGATGATTATGAGCGATGTCAAAGCCTATCTGTGCTGCTGTGAGTGAAGATGAGCTAATAATATCCGAGTCAAGTCATTTCCGTCCCG
>OMLF01036357.1:0-37467 GCA_900302615.1 Holocentrus rufus | reverse complement strand
GTACATCCAAAGTGGGGATGAGGTGCATAACTTTTAGATTAGGTCCACAGCTTGCTTATTTCTTTTAGAAGGCCAGTTATTATAAAAGCTACAGAATAAAACTGGAGAACAGAATCCTTGAAATGTCTATTAGTGCAGTAAAATGCAGAGCAGGCCATATTTGCAGTGTGATAACAGTTAAATCAGCACAGAATATCGGTTATACATCAAGTGAAATTCCAGTTTGAAAAGAGAAAACTGCTGACAGTCACAGACATGTCAGGACAGAATTAAAGGACATTTTCTGTCATTTAATGAATACGTCCCCTAACTGGCAATGCATAGGCAACTTGTCAATCACGTTCAAGCAAACCCAACCCCCCCAAAAACCCATGTTGTCCAGGGTTCCCACTGGTCACAATGAATTTCTGGAAAGTCATGGAATTTTGTCTATTCCAGGCAGGAAATGTCATTTCATAAATTCTTGGAATAAATCATAGAATATCATGGAATTTTGTCCGCCTTAATTAATAAATAAATAAAATCACGAGTTACTCGCCAAATATGTTCACTTCCCCCTCAGAATAAAACAGAATGATGAACTTTAATAAGACCTCTGGATTGTTTTTAAAATTTTGGTCAATGAAAACAAAATGGAATGTAACATTTATATAGGTCATGGAAATTCAGTATTTTAGTCATGGAAAGTCATGGGGATTTTACATTTGACATGGTGTGGGAACCCTGTATATCCTGTTACAGGCACAATTATTTTGAAAAACCATAAGGAGACACATTACTGAGACGATTATGTCTTGTGGAATAAATGTATTGAGTTGATATTTTTTTGCAAGAAATTGTGTTGTGACTCTATTGACTTACATGGATTTGGAGTAATCTGGAGTAATTTGTGGCAGCTCTTGCAAGAGATGCTGTTCTTCTGCTTCTGTTGTAGTAAATACCCACACCATGTCAAATGTAAAATCCATTGACTTTTCCATGACTTTCCATGATGAAAATACTGAATTTTCATGACTTAATATAAAGGCACTATGACATTTTTTTTCCTTGACCAATTTTGTAAAAGCACTTCAGAGGTCTTATTAAAGTTCATCGTTCTGTTTTATTCTGAGGGGGAAGTGATACAGTTACAAATTTTTCCATGACTTATTCCAAGAATTTATTAAATCCCCTGACTTTCTTGTCTGGAACAGACTTTTCAAAATTCCATGAATTTCCAGAAATTCCCTGACTGGTGGAATTTCTGGGAATGCCCACCTCACAGAACACCTTCCTCATCCATACCCTAATGTTAATCACACCATACCATCGTCTACCTTTAACCATCTCTAATCTATGCCTAAACCTAACCATTTCTTGGTGTATCCTGAGGATAATGAGGTGGACATTCCTTGAAGTGGGCGTTCATTGAGGTCTTAGTGTCTGCTGCCAGACCTCACTGGAATATTCACCAACTAGAAACCAAATGAATACAGTGAGACTGGAACTGAGGAGGAGGATGAGAAGTTTGTGACTCCTCTGAAACTTTGTTTGAGAACTTTAGCATCCGGACAGAATGTTTTGGTTTGGATTTGGCAAAAGCTTGATATATCAGGCTTAGGCAACATTGAAGTATCTGTGTGGAGGAGGCTGTTGTAATGGTCATTAGCCCTCTGCTGTCCATCATGGAGGAACAGGTGAAATCTTTGAATTCCAGAGTAACTTCAGATGGCCACAAGACACAACTGATCAACAGATGGCCAGTGGAGTTTTTGGGCAGTTTTTGGCTCTCCAGAGTCGTTTGTGTCCAGCTCAGTCACCACTGAAACAGAGTAGGCTAGTGGGGATGGCTGTCGACGAGTTCCACATCGACTTTGAATGATGAGAAACATTATGTTGCTTTTACAATTTGTAATGTAACGCCATGCCATGAAGACAACTATTGCAAAGTTCTGCTCATGCATGCTTCTTGGGTTCATGTTCAAGCAGCACACAGTATATGGTGAAGCTTAGGATCCACTAGCCTAGATATTACACCAAAATCTTATGAGTTCATGTTTCACATTTGAACTTGCTTTCCGTCTAGCATCCCTTAATATTGGTTCGTCTGTCCAGGCCGTGGTCAGACAATCTGATTGGTCATGTGTCTAAGGGAGGGGATCTAGATGGTGACACAAGAGTGCCACCGTTTGAATAGAAACAGAGACGTTATACTCAAACAAAGTATACTAAAATACTAATACTAATACTAATACTACTTTCAAACATACAAACATACTACTTTCAAACATACTAAAAACAACAAACATGGCTACTCAAGCAGAGGTCTCCATTGATAAAGCGATAGAATCAGTTTTAGCAGAAACTGACTCTCTCTCTGGGATAAAAGCAGAACAAGCAACGGCAATGAGGGCTTGCTGCTATTCCTGTTAGCTGCCGTTACAGCTCTAGTTTGTTTGTTTACTAAAGCCATGTCTACATTAATCTGGAGAAATCTGAAAATGGATCTTTATTTCTCAGTTTTACCGCTCCATCCACAATAAAACAGCATTTTTTTCCACCGAAAACGGAGCTTTTCAAAAACGATCTCCCAAGTGGATAAACTTGAAAACACTGGGGTTGGTGGGTCACAGTGGACTATGTCCCTTGGCCACGCCCGTTCCACAAGCGGCTCAACATTGAGGAGTTCCCGACCTTATCTCATATCTCATTTGAGATGAGGTATAAGGTCTGGTAACAGCAGGCTAAGGATCCCGGCCCTCTGAACCATGATTTGTGGTTTTCACTATAAACAGTTTACAGCGTCAATGCCCCTTTTGCACAGAACTGGGATACACCGTGAAACAAGGTTTGGAGTTTTTGTAGAGAGAGCCTCCAGCAGACACTAGTCATCACTTCAGAACTCACTCATGCTGTTGGCTGCTTGAAGCCAACATAAGCAGTAAATATTAGTTGACTATAATATTGATGATTAATATTATTGGTTGAGTTTTAAACCTCAATCAACTAGGATTAACCAACTGGTAAATGTGAGTGGCAAAGAAGGATTTGTGATAAATAACTGTATGTGTATATTGTAGTGACTCAAAAAGCACTGACAGGAATTAACATTTACTTTAAAAAGGGGCAATCAGTCTGTGTAGTTCTGTCATGATGGACTACCTACAGTTGTGTATGTTATAGGTATTATGGCAAAGAAATTTTGTAGCATATTGCTAGAACTTCCAGTGCTGTGCTAAATCAACAATAACAAATATCAGTGTCATACACAGACTGATCATCTGAGGTTCATGTGTTCTCATATTGCAATAAAGGAAGTTTTTATTGTGTGAGCACAGATACTGACTATTTGTACATTTATTTAAATGTCTATTAGAGCATATTTTGTTAAATGTAGCTATAGTTTGTTTTGTGCTTCACTTCTCTGTGGCTTGGGAGTGCTCAGCATTTCTGATGCAGCAGGATAGACATTTTGTCCAGACAGCATGTTAGACTGACAGGGTGCCAACAAGCTGAATATTATTCACACTGTTTAACATTTGCAAACTGAGAGTGTTATGCATATGAATAAGAGCTACATTACATGTTCATACTATAAAGATATAAAACAACTAGATTTCCTCCATTGTAGACAATATCCATGTACATGCATACATATTTGATTTCTGCTCCAAAAATCTGACCTAAAAAATTCTGACATGTTCAGCAACCTGTATTATTAATTCAGCATCATTATACATTGATCAGTTTGTTCATCCATCCATATAGTCCCTCCAGCATGACCTGGGTCTGCCTTGGGATCTCCTCTCAGTTGGTTGTATCCTGTATACAACCTAAAGAGAAAGTCATCCTTACCATGTGCCAGCACCACCTCAGCTGGCTCCTCCAAATGTGGAAGAGCACCAGCAGCCTCTCAGATCACTGAGCGCCATATGCTACCACAGTGACCGAGGCCAGACACCCTGCGGCGAAATTAAATTTTTGCAGCTTGTATCCACGTTCTCAGTTTTGCAGTCAATACCCAGAGCACACGGGCACAGGTGAGGGTCAGAATGAGGAGCTTTGCTTTGTGGCTCAGCTCTCTCTCAGCACCAGCACCACAGCACAATCTCATGATCTCTTACTCATGAATAAGACCCCGAGGCAGCTGAACGCCTCCACTCGGGGAGGCTGCCCAATCCAGAGCTGAATGGGACAAGCCATCTTTTTCCCTCAAATTTGGAGGCGCTGACTGTCATCCCAAACCACTCTGATGCACATCGGAAATCACAGTCAGCCAAAAGGATGACAGCGTAGTGAGGTTGGCTATAGCAGGCCTTGGCAATGGAAACTGGCTCTCAACCTCATTAACTTTGCCTTATTTACTCTATTCATGCCTTGAAAAAAAATGAACCATAGTTTATATCTTAATGGCTGCGCATAAAATGAGCTTAGTTAGTAAGCATGTTATCTCTTGGTCTTATGGATTATAATTATAAAATGAAATGATAAACATGATCTTTATTAACTGAAGCAAAAGACTATTCTTCACTTAACATGTTTTGATATCAAGGTTGTTACCTCTCTGTGATTTCATGCAAACATGCAGAGAGTATGATCAAGGCAGGGGCAGCCTGTGCAAACAAATATGAGGCGTATGTACTTTAAGTAGAAGAAGTCTCTTTAATGAGTGAAAACACCTGCTACTCCTGCTTGGTCAGTCCAAGATGTCATTTTCATAGTGAGATGTGCACAGATCTTTATGTAACCTCATCTGCATTCCACATGCCTTCATGTTGTTAAACACAATGTTCCATTGCTCTGCCTAAAGGAAAAGGTAAAGGTTCTTGAAATATGCCCAGTGACTTGTCCATCTTTTGCATTACTCACAAACTTAGGTGCTATACTTATTACTGTTTTTCAATTCTGGTGGAACCAGCTTCAGTCAATTTAAACAGCTTGAACTCCCTTAAACTTCGCCTTAAATAGCTTCAAAATAACAAGAATATTTTTTCCCCCCATATTATACAATGTCAAATCCATATTCTGTATCTGTTCGTTGCAGCTTCATTGAAACTGCAACATCACACTTATATTGAGTGAAATATCCAAAGCAAAGATGCCGTTGTTTTATGGCTGCAGCATTACATCAAATACAAAATATCTGTATGTCTTGTGCATCATTTTCTACACAATTCCCTGGAATCCAGCAGGACAGATTTGGGATGTAACCCTAACCCTCATTAGAATTTTAAATAAAAGAAAGTTTTGTGAGTTTGGACAAAGCTCAGTCACACAACATGCATTTTCAAAAGAAGAACCCACTAGGTCTTGGAGGGCTGAAGAGGTTTTAAATCAGACTCCTTTGATATTGTTTGATTTTAAATGATTTCTGATCGGCATTATCTGTTTCCACCGTAACTCAGTTCAGCTAATCACACAGACTGTTGGTACAGTGTACTGTTATCGTTCTATATTTTTTCCTCCTGGGTGGGAGATCTTCCTGGCTTCTTTTCCCCACCCACAAACCACTTTGATGCTCCATCGCTCCAGTGAATGCTAGAGGGAAGATGGTGCAGCCTGCCATGTTACCACTTTCCAGGAACTGCTACTATATGCTGTGGTAAATGCCCATTTGGTAAAAACATATTTGTATGTCTTGAAAGAAGATTTTTGACAAGACTAGAAACGATGTTTAGTAGAGCACATACCCCAACTGCAATACAAAGAGATATGGTTACAATTTGTAGGACAAAATCTTTCAGAAATTATGAAGCATAACCTCAACAAAATATATACTCTTCTGACATAAATTTCCATTTTTTAATGGCTGGTATGGATGGAGATTGTTAAAAAACCTTTTGGCAGCAAGTTGAGCCATCATAATCCAACACCAAAATATTGTTTAGTTTCTATGCTGTCTTAATTAGGGGGAATGGAGTGCTCTTCTCTGTTTCAGGCCCAATTTGTGATTTAGACTCATAATATAGCTTTATTTAAAATAAAATTCTTGCAACTTTAAAGTTCTGTCTGCCAAGCACAGACTCAGACATGTAGTTTGTTTCCCTGTTATTGTTATGTTTGTGCTCCCCCTACTTAGTCACATCCCCGACAAAGTCTGTTGCTGTGTTTATCTGCCTGTGAGTCATCTTCCAGCTTTGCTCACAATGAAACAAGGGCTATTCTTTCAGTCTTTTCATGGCTTTGAGTGGGGTGAAATCAACATACTAAGCCAACCTAAGCACACCTAAGCTATCTGTTATTCTAGAGATTTGTTCAAATAAGCGGTATTAGCAAGAAGAGAACATTTCTGTATGTGTTTGTGTGTGTGTGTGTGTGCATGCATGTGCTATGATGGCAGTGAGTTCTGTTGCCCCGCCTCGAGGCAGGAGGACATGGTAAACATTTAAGGTGTGTCTAAGGCCGTAACTGCAAGTTATCACAACTAACAATTTGGACGTAATTATTATCCCTAACATATTCCTCTGTTCTGCTGGAGTCACATTTACTTTGTGGCCTTATTTTTTCTTGTTTATTCACAACATCATATTTTAGATTATTCTGTAAATCAAGACTTTTTACATGAATATTCAAAAAAAGTAGATCCAATGATCCTGGTCTACTTTCCTAATTATATTATGAAAATTCAGCAGTGAGTGTTCAAATCCTATTAGACTACAGCTTCCTTATTTTATTCTCTTTGAGAAATGTTTGTCACTTCTTCATGTTTTATTTAGAACTTTGTTGTGAGAGTCATTTTATGAACACAGTACATGCAAATGAAGAGCCGATAAATGGAAGATCTGCTTTCTATAGGAAGGATCAGCAGAGCTACCAGTAAACCTGAGTGGCAGTATAAGGACTCATATACAGGCAAGGTTTGCTAAACTTCCACATCACTTTAAACTGTGTTTAAACTCACTTTAAAATCATTTAGCTTACTTTACTTTCCTGTTCACTTGCTTTATTTTACAACTCATGTAAATGTTTGCAAGTCGTATGGATGGAAATCTTTCCTACCTGTACTTTACTTCCCATATGAGGTGAACACAGCATTATACGTCAAATTATGCTAACATTACAAATCAACACTAATGAACTGTTAATTTAACACAATATGCTTTTTTTTTTAACAGTTGCCATTTTTTATACTTATGTATTTACCTCCTAGTCACATGTATCAGCGCTTTCAGAAAAATATGAGATTCCTAGTTGTAGTTATGAATTGGCTGTTGACATAAATGCTACTAATAAGTAAGAAGATGGTCTTTATGGTAAATAGCATAGGATGTGTATGCAGCATGTGCTAACTGGGACAGTCTATTGGGGATGTTAGCGTAGCCTCATGAGATGACGCAGCTTTTTAGTGTTACTCTACAACAAATGCCCCCTGATTTTCAAAAGTGAATGTAACTTTCATAGCTTTTAATCATCATCATAATCATTACTTTACTTAACTTTTGGTTATGCTAGGTTTAGGTAGCTAATGAAAATATGGGCTGAAGTTACAATTTCATTTTTTTATTTTGCAATTATTCTAAATTAAAATGGGTACATGTAATACATAAAAATGTATTACATGGTTATGTAGTTTTCACTTTCCATTTCACTTGCTGTCACTTTAGCTTTCCAAAATTCCAGCTGCGCAAAATGCATCTTGGGATACAGAGGACAGCAAAAAATATACTTATTAAGTCCTCCAAATTCTGCTATAAGGAGGCTGCATATCGGTGCCACATTCAGGGACACTTTGGACTGAGACAGCCTTGTCAAGCAGGGATGACGCACACGGTCTTGAAATACGACGTTTGATGGAGTTGGCCCCTGAATTGGGACTTAGCTCAGCCTAAGCAGAAACAATGTGCTCTCTGCTGGACAAGTGTAGGGGTCATGTCGTGCGCGACTTGATAATGTAGAAGTGTGTTCTCTGGAAGTGTATTGATGGCAGATTTTAAAGTAGTGCCCTTAGTGGAAAAGGTGCAAGTAACAACGCTGAGAACGGTGCTGAGAATGGACCAAGTGGTAGTGTTTCGGGGATGCTGGAAGCCTTCTTGAGGTGTCGTGGGCCTAAACTAATGAAACATCAGTGAAGGAGGGTGCCCACTTGATAACCCCAATGACTTACCGCTCACTCACCCTGAAGGTTAGTGTAGGTAGTTGGTGAATATTGCCGCTTTCCTTATGATTCTGTGGGCTTAGAACGATGAAGCCCAGTGTTTTCCATGGAACTCATTTGTATGGCAGTTTAACACTCTGCTCAACTCTGAATTGAGCCTCTGTGAATGCTCATCTCAGATTATGGCACAAGGGATTTTAACATCATATCCTGTGTGTATTGATTAAATGCCACATGCTGGAGGATCAGTTGTGCACTGAGCAGTTTGGTTCAATTTCATGAAATCAAACACAGTCAGATGGGAAATGATGTTAGACTGTATTGCTTTATGGCACTGGTTTTATAGCCTTCACCCACAGAAATACTAATCTACTGGAGGCAACAAATCTTTGGCTAATCTTAAAATCTGAAGTTTGACCAATGAAGTCTGGATGGGGAGTTTGTCGATATAGTAAATTAGTGTCAGTCAGTCAGAGAGTCAAAAGTAAAGTCAAATTGTCTGTAAATTTCCTACAGTACATCTGTCATTGAGGATTATTTTTTTTCTGTTGGAGCCTGTAGGGGAATTATACAGAACAGGATCCCGTTCCATCTGTGCTGTGAATAATTCAGTCAACAGTGAAAAGCTGTTACACTGTGAGCAGACAGGCATTCCCATGGGATGACGCCTCCTGTTCCCACCTCTACAACATGTGACAGAACAGTGTGGTCTACTGTCAGTAATCTGGGCTCATTACAGCCCAGTCAAATTCAGTGGAAAGAGCCGTTTGATTATAGAAAATAGATGCTTTTTTTTTTTTTTTTTTGCAGAAATACAAACTAACAAGTGAAGTAAAACATGAACTGGAAATAGGAAGTCACAGGTTATATAACATGACTCACTGGTTCTGTAAGACGTTGTAGGAGGCACCACTTCAGTGGAGGCTGTCATTTTAAATGTGAAAAGGTCACAGCCTGGCCGCTAATATGTAGCAATCTTATTGTTAAGGCACCTAGATTAGCTGTTTGTTCTCATAATGGAGCTTCAAAAACCATTTACAGCCTTGTATTTCAGATTAGTGTGTGTGTGTGTGTGTGTGTGTGTGTGTGTGTACATGTGTGTGACTGTGTGTACAAATGTAGGAAAGAGCTTACTGTGATGCTAATCCACTTAGCAAGGCTTTGAGCTGAAGTGTGTTCACTGGGCTCACACTGCATCACACACTGGACTTCATGTGAAAAAACTTAAACTGAGACCCAGATTCAACCACTAAACAATTGTTTATTTTCTATTTTGCTTCTGCAAATTTATTCTCTGATTTTTAAAAAATGTCCGCCCTACCGGTATGCAAGTACTTGATGACAATTAGCAGTTATTTTTTCCCTTTTTTAAACTTGTGAACAAGTCAATTATACACAAATCCTCCTGTGCAATATTTAATTTCCCGTTTACCTCATTCAGCCTTGGCAAGAAAATAATAATCACACATTATAAAAGACTGAAACGACAGCAAAATGGCAGGCTGTGAAGTGGATCACTCTGCCTGAGAGTTTAGTCAATTACAGGAGGTATTTCTTAGCATTGTGAATAACAGAATTCACATCACATCGACCAGGAAATCAGACGACCTGTTAATAAAACATTCTTGCCAAATTCTGTCATTATCTCCCAGCAGTACTAAAGCAGTCATTTGGCTTAATTGCACATGAACAAAATGGACATCGGTGTTACTAGTGATGTCAGTGTCGCCACACTTAATAGGGCTGTATTCATCATGGTAAAGCAGCTCTGTGATAGTTTAAGGAGTGAACTATCTATCTCCTCTCCTCTTGCCTAATTGCTCCAAAAAATCTGCCTCCCTTCTTAGTTCTTATTTTATTTCCTTAATCACTGCACGATCCTTTTATGATCACAGGGATGTGCCTTGAAACGGTATTTCCAATCCCTGCCAATGGAAAAATTAAACATTTTCTGACAACCTCTCTAAATTATGCCAACATGAGTGGGTCTGATCAACAGCGGTGGAACTGTGCAGCCTACATTATTTTGCCACAGGCCACATTTACCTTTCTGCTGGATTCCAAATGCTGCAACCCAGCAATGAACAGTGGTGCACTAACTGTCACACTGAATGCAATTTTTCCCCAATTCTGTTGCGTGAAAAAGTGTACATGCATCATTTTTTGTGCATATGCATTGTTTATACATAAACTCCAGGTTTTTACGTGCATGTTAGATTGAGAAAACCTCTGTAGTCGAGAGAAAAGGGAAATACTCATCCCATGACACTGTTAGTGTTGGTTATGTGATCAGTGGTTTCATTTTCTCACCACAGGGAAATGAGATTGAAAAGCCTCAGAATCCACAGTGCGTTACTGTTTCCCTGCTGATGTGGTGAAATGATTTGGCAAGATTTGTCAGTGCCAACTCATGTCATGAAACGTGCACACCTCTTTTTAATGTCTAACATTTTGTGAATAGTCAACAACCAATATTTCTTGCTCTGGAGGCATGTTGTCGGCACAGAAGACCCAGATAAAATTCTTTCATTCCGTGTTCCAGATTACAACAAATTGTTTCACCTTTGTAAAATATCTAATTAATATCTTGAATGGCAGCACATCTCAGGGAATGAAGGTTGATTGCCCCGGAACTATAGAGATTTGTGTGCTGAGAATTTAAAATGTTGCACCGTGTTTCATTTTACTCATGACTCTTGGTTGCATCGAGTAGTTGGTAACTTCACAGTTTCTAACAGAGACTTTAAGCCCATTTGGACATGCTCATGTTAACAGGATCCATTCTAGCACCACTGTTGATAAAAGGATATTGATAGCTAAGTTAGTGCAGGGCAACAAAGAATTCAAACCTGTGGTCACATTTACTGTACAGTCGCACCTCTATGGAGGTGTTGGAAGACCATATGTGACAAAATGTGACTCAGATTATAGGCTAGTGGTCAAAGCTATTAAGTTTGTATCTTAAAAAATCAGCATCAAACATTAAGTCTATAAGAATACCAGGAGGACCAGAGGACAGTGTATTTTTCCAGTGCTTAACATGTGTTTAATGTGATCTGATTTGCCGGCAGTCTAGAATGACGCCGCACCTGAACTTGGTGCCATGGCAACCAACAGGTTGTGTCTCCACGGCGACACCTCTCTCTCTCTCGATCGTTCTCTCCCTCCTCACGTCCCTCTCTCATCCGCTGTGATCTGCCTCTATCCGCCTCTCAATCCACCTGCCTCAGTCCTTCACATCAGTCTTGATGTGATGTTAGCGGAAAGGCAGTGAGGTGGGCTGGGTTCTCTGTCGCCACCGGAAACCAGGCCACGCATTTCAGTCTCACCTGGTGCTCAGTCTATTTTCAGACCAAATCACCATCAGAATATGGCGTGGAAAATAAAATGGATCCATTATAGTTGTGACGCAGAGCAATAATAACAGTGATACTACACTCATTTTGAGACATTACCATAAACACATAAGACCGTCACTGATAAGACCATCTACTAGCATGTGCAATGTATTTACATTGTGTCATACCAAGTCAGGTTTGGGAGGAAATCTCCAGGATTATTTTATGGGAAATGTGATCACTTTGTTCTTAATATTGATGTTTAAAGATGTCCAGCACCTTATAATTCACGTGATACAATGACATGATGAAATCCTTTTGTTCTCCATGAGAGTATTTGACTTTTTCCATTAATTTCTGTGTCTCACATTCGTCTCTGTCCTTTGTGTGCAGTCTCTCCAGAAGCGCTGGGGTTTCTGACGGCCATCGGAGTCTTCATCATCCTCATGATCCTCCTGTTTTTGTACCTCAACAACAAGTTGGCACTAGAGAACCCAGGGAGCCTTCAGTGCCTTGAGGACTTCAGGAAAAACAAGGAGCTGCAAGGTGAGCCTGCGACTGCATGTGTGTACTGTTGCGCATTAACTGCATGCACCTATGTTCAAGAAACCTGCATTAAATTGATAGAGACAGATTACTCTCAATAATTGAGGGCTCCCCAGAGTCTGCATGCTCAATATACAGAATACAGTATAAGATAGATGCTGTATATCTACCTTATTTACAAGCTTAGACTAAAAATACACTTCACATCATATTGAACCCATCACAGTCTACAGCCAATCTTTGGTTAAAGGAATACACCAAATTTTTTGGACATTCACATAGACACCAAAATCCTCCATGTGTCCCTGGTAGATTGTTTACTGTGGGACTTTATGCTAAGTTACACTTGGTAAGTATATTTGATAGTAAATGATTAGCTTAATGCAGAGTAACAAGACTTAGTATTAAGTCAGTAGTAAACCTAATTAGTGTGGATTTATAAGTCAAAACAAACAAACAAAAAAGAAAAATCATGTACTCTGATATGTAGTTCTGATTTATCTTTGGAACTATTTCCAGCGACCAACCACACATTCATCTGTTGTGCAGTGATTTTTTAGTACCTACTGCTTTCACTTTGTTTCATATTTGATGTGAATTTGACTAGATTACTACCTATTTAGCTTTAGAGCTCACCTATCACAGCCAGGTGATCTCACAACTTAGTTTTCTTTTGACTCTGATCATTGGAAACTACAAAATGTTTGCTGTGGCTTAGGTGATGATGGCAGCATGAACTTACAGTTCACTTAAGTGAAAACAGAAATAGCAGAAGACTGACTTGGATTTTCCTCACAAAAACTGCACGAATCGTGTACCAACATGCTAACAAGCTAGCAATATGCTAACCTATGCTACGCTAATATGCTTGCTCACTTCCACCATCACAGTTGCTGCTATTTGTTTAGCTTTGGCGTGCTCATACTACAAATATGGTTTGTTTGTCTGACTGAATGAGTTAGCCCATGACAGACAGATGGTCAATCCAATCACCGCTACTTTTCCAAATGGTTTCAACCCACCAGATCAAACTCTGTTGCGTAAAGTGAACAATGGAAATGAAATCAGAGTATGGCTGTGGCAGCCTACTTTAGAGCTGCTTATGAGTTCTCATTTTCTCACTTTTGAGAGGTTCACTATCACCCAACACAGTGTATATTAGCGTGGTGCCCAAGAGCCAACAATCATCCGGGGACACATGAATGATTTTGGTGTCTATGTTCTCATCACTTTCTATCTAAGCAATTTTTAATTGGCTACTTACAACATCCAGATAAAGGTTTTCACCAATTAAGCTCAACAGTCAGACTTGACTTAGAGTTTAATTGGTGCACTGGGAGACAACTGGGACTTCTCTGCCATACAGGCTTCAGCTTGCATTTGAAATGAGTAGATGCAGCCATGCTGGTCTCTGACTGCCTGATGGATTGGTTAGATTAGCTGCCCTGGGGAAATGATATAATCAATACATGTGGCAATTAGAAGCCTGAGTGACTGAGACTTACCAGAGATGTCAACATGGAGGAGATCTGGTGTTCAGACTCTTATGGACACACATGCTCACACTTGTATAGAGAACATATGCATGCGCAGATACTCCACATATACATTTAGTACCACATGAAAAAAGCATGCATTCCCTCAGCCAGATGCCCCTGTGCGCCGGAAACCATATACGTGCTCCAGTGCGAACGAGTGCAAGAAGCAAGTGCAAAAAGGAAACAAGTGGGTGTGAAACTATGTAACTCTGCAGGGATGGCAAAAGACAGATACAAACATGCTTATGCAAACATAAATAAACTCAGATGGAAAACACTGATATTACTCAATTACAGCAAAGACGTGAATCATTGCATAATTGTGTTGTATTTCAGAATAGATTTCTGTCGGGAACTTTGGATGGCATAATCAGGGTGCTCGTTCACTCCTTCTCTTTAGTGAGATATCCTGCTCCCTACTTATTTGACAACTGAGGAGATGGTAGAAATCACTGTCTATGTCACTATGTCTAGCCTCAAGAAGCCAAAAGTGGATGCACCTTAAAATAATTTTGTGGGGAAGAAAAAGTTCATGGATTTTTGTGTTATATAACCATTAAAGGCCATGGTACACTAGCAAGGGAAGGCAAATATAATATTTGCACTGTGGCCTTTTTAAAAAGCTTCTAGTAGAACCACTCTTCAGCCTCTCCCTTATTAAATTCAGTTACAAACAGAGTGGATGACCTGGCCTTTGCACTTGGTGACACTGCATGCACATTCAGCGTCAAACTGGCTGAGCAAGTCAACAGCTTCATCCACAAAATAATGGCGGACGAGGTTGGGAGGCATAAGAGGGTGGAAGTCACTGAACAGGAGTCAACAGCTTAAGAGATTCCCACCCAAGAGCCTTGCCGAGCACCCACCCAGGTTCAAGAGCCTTGTCAAGGAACGCCGAGCTCAAGTCCTTTGGTTTTGCCCAGCCGAATGTGAAAACCACGGACTTACGCTACCAGCTGCAGCATGAAGTCTGCTGTCTAAATGGAGCCATTTTCCACTGGCAGTGGCCTTTCTCAACCCCTGCGGGGATTACTGTTGCTGACAGGTGTAGGGCTGTTTCCATGTCATCCGTCTGCAGGGCTTTCAGATGGGGATGGGCGGTGGGGACCCCAGGGAGCCAGCAGGGGGAGTCTGCTCCATCCTGAGAGGCCAAACGTGGTAAACATTCAGTAAAAAAACAAAAGGAGAGAGAAGTGCAAAGTAGGCAGGTGGAGGTGAGAGATGAATGTGCTCAGCATCTCCGTGGTGCAGCGCTTCAGCGCTTTTGCACAATGATGATTTCTTTACTGAACCATCGATTAGATTGAGCTATATTCTTGTGCATTGATTAAATCTATTGCACAATGACTTCACCACTGTCCTTTCTGCAGCAAAACCTCCTATCACTAATAGTTTCATGGTTTGGTTACGTTTCTACTCATTTGAAATAGATAAAATGATTTTTTAACTAGCTCTTATACTCTGAAACCTCATAAACGTTAAAAAAATCAGTATGGAGATAAACCTTGACAGTACCAGTGTTGAAGGGACATTTAGGCTCCAATGATTTGCCTCATATTGGATGGGGAATGCTAAAGTTGAGTTCCAAGTGGAGTAAATTCAAAGCTTTGCTGCCTCTTGGTGGAAGAAACATGAAACTACACTTTGAGTGGTAGCATGGGTGTTCTAGTAACACTGGAATGTGCTTCTGCTGAAGGTAATATACTATTTACTGTGTCAATTTTGCTATATATATCTTTCATGATTTTATTGGTCATGTTCAACAACATTAAAACAGGGAGAGTGGTCATCACCTAGGTCTGTTAAATATTTACAGTGGAATCAGTTATTTTCCCATACCTCAATGATCTTGCATGGCACAATTCTGAACTCTGTGTTAAGTCAGTTGTTAGTCAGCTGTACCTTCAGGAGGCGGGAGATTTACACACATTCCTATTCCTGGGAGTGCGGCCAAGTCTTGTGTTGTGTTGGTCCACTGAGCTGTTGCACCGGGTCAGCTGGAGGATAAGGACCTTGATCAAACGTGGAATTAAGCGCGGCTTGGTAGCACAATTTATTCACTCACAATACGCAGACTTAACTAGTCAGCCAGGGCATTTGATCCGGCGACAATGGGACCTGCTGATTTGCCTCGAGGTTCAAACTGCATCACACATTCCAGATAAACTAAAACAGAAGAAGTTAGCAGAGCTGGATTTAATTCACTTTCAGTTCAGTCTTTTAACTTTTTCAAAAATATTTTAAAAAATTGTTATAATATAAAATTGTTTCTTAAATGTCTACAGAGAAATTATTTAGATGCTATCAATACTAAAGGTGCTTTGTGTAGTATTTTAAACAAAAATGTCATTGTCAATTTAATTGACAATGACCTTGGTGTAATGACCATAAATCACAAACCTCTATCTCACTGTTTAGCTATTTGTAGTGCCAGTGTTTATCAGAATTAAGACCACATTTCCCATAAACTCTGTTGGTTCCTGTAATAAAGGTGATCTTTTTCTTTTTAGGTAAAGGTTTTCACTTCTTCAACCATCAGAAATGGAAAACTTTAGTTCTTTTTGCACTTGAAGAGCAGCGCTGTGCTGTAAAGCAATATCCCATTGTGCCAGAAAGCAGTGAATTACACTGTAGAGGCCCATATAGGCTGTCATTCCTCGTTGCTATTGTTATTTTATAGCCCACATAAAGTGCAACATGTAACCCCTTTAATTGGCTTGAAGAGTAGTTTCAGTGTAAACTGAATTGATTGAATTGCAGGTAAACCGATTTCTATCAATGATTAATGACAGTTGTGTTTGAGCACAGTAACCAGGCCATCTTTCTCTCCCCCAGCAGAGAAGGCCTACACTGACGCTGACCTGCAGGGTTCGTCATCAGACAGCGAGGATGAACTGATCGGTCAGTATCAAGAAGCGGTCAGCCGCTCCCAAGGCCTGCGGGGAGGAGCGGCAGCCATGACCAACGCCAAGCATCCGAGGGGCTTCAGCTGGGAGAGCCGGCAAAAGTACAGCCCCCTGTCTGCAGAGTATGACGGCTACAGCAGTGAAGCCTCAGCTGAAGATGGTAGGCTCTGTCTCTGAGCAGAATCTGAATAGAAAAAATAATATCCTTCCTGGTTCAGTGGTTAGATCTGTGGCCTCACTGCAGGACAGCTACAATTACAGATCAAAACAGTGTGTATTTGTTATGGATTAGTGCAGGGGGGAACTGCATCATTCATGGGATAGGATGTGTTGTTGTCTTGTTTTATGGTGTCTCTATTCATTGAACAATATACAGACATATATCCTGACACATAAGTGGTAGCTGTATTGTACTGTAATGCATTTGACTGAATATGATAATTTTCTCTGCATAGTTTATTTGAATTATTTTTTGAAGAAATAATGTTTTTTTTAAATGCAAAGCTGGGAAACTTTTACTAAAGGTAATTAACAGAGTGGAATGGTCTGCTCCAGTCAGTATAATTCAAATTCATTACAGATTTTGGTTAGCAAAACATTAGCATCATGTATTTACTTTATTGTAGCTAGCTGCTGTTGCGTTATCAGTATAGCTCCTGTAGCCATCAGTGTCTACAACTTGTAAAACAGTGATGCAGAGTGATGCAGGTCTCAGACGTCGTGTTGTCATTTGTCTGTTTTGTGAGCATTTTTGAGGCTTACAAATGGCAGAAATTAATGGGGTTTTACAAATTCCTTCTAGATAAATTATGACATTTGGATGTTTGTTTGTAAATGAAAAATGAAAAATTTTTGAAAGATTTTTTTTTTTCTGACCTGAACACAATCGGTGTAGTTTAAAAAAAAAAACTAAGTGCTAACGGCTAAATGGTTAGCCACCCACGACAACCTGTCACACACTGCTAGAACTGTAGTGATTCAACCAAGAGAACAGATCAGCCAAAGGAATGGACATGGTAGCTGCTAACCATGCATTTTTTTTAATGGTTCAGCAGTAAGCTAGAATGATTTTACTTGTAAAACCGGGAAAAGCTGCTCACAGTACAGCCAGCTACGTATTTATTGTGGGACAAAATGTGTTGGATCTGGTATTTGGGAAGAGGTTTGGAGTCAATGTTAGGTCTGACTTTAGAGGGCTATTGTTACTAACTCGTTTCATTTTCATTCTTTACCTTTCTGTGAAATTTAGAAAGCCTAACTAAACTTAACCTATATAAATCAACTTTGCTAAAGGGGAAAAACGTTAAAAAGAAAAGAAATTCACTAGTGCAACATCCCAATAACTGTATATACTCATAGTACCTTCAAATATAGGCCTAACTTAACATACCGAGAATTTCTTGTTCGTCTGGTCATCTGGTTAACTACATTAGATATGACAGACAGGGTTGGTTGTTTTTTGCCGATTTGCTTCCATCTAGTACAGGATCTATGTATCAGTGACATAAATACTTAATATAATTACTTGCCTTGACAGACATATCAGGATGCTCTGACCTAGGGCTTCAAACTAAATAAATTATGTATTTCTACATCCGATAGCAATTCAGTTAGTTCAAATCCTTCGAAGCCTATGCCTGACATGAAAACATAGACATTTGTCCTAGAATAAAAAAATGGCACAATTTATTCTCAGCAGCAGGCTTTATACTCTGTAATTATTTTTCAGATCTGTAAAAAACTGAAGTATTCATACTACCAAGACACACAGGGCTGGCACTTTTCCTAATTGGCACTAATGGTGTCTACACTAATTGTCACTTGAGCAGATCAAATCCAATGAAAATTGCACTTATGTGATAGATAACTTTCCTTTAACTACATGTATTTCCCCCAATCAATGCAGTAAGCTTGAATCAGAATCGCAGACTCCTCTGCATCTCCACGCCAATAAACATAAGTACATCTCTCACACACACACACACACACACACACCACAACACACTCGTACACACTGTCAGCTAATCCACAGAGGTGATCAAAGCGAAGCTCCTGTTCAGCGCACTCTCCGTGGGAGGGTTATGAAACAGCCAACAGTCTACAATCGTCTGCACAGCCGTAGCCTCAGACGCCACTGAGTTTTGATGCATCTCTGTTCCCGATCTGCCATACTCGCCATCACAAGGCGTTTACGCTGGATGGAAGGCAGCCTCCACTGCACAGCCCATTAGCTGCTCCAAGTCACAGGAGAACGCAGCACTGGCCTATTTGGATCAGTCTACTAGTTGTTCCCTCATTCATCTGTCAACACTCCACTGGAAGTCTATGGTATTGGTTTTATTCTATGAAAACACACCTGGGAATCTCCGTGACAAGAATGGCAGCACTCGGAGCTCCTAACACGTCTGATATCTTGTCATGTATCTTTTGGTGTCTTAGATTCACTTATGGGGTTCAAATGGTGTTAATGAGTGAGATGTCAAGCCAAGTTGAGGTCACATAAGTAAATAAAAGAACATGAAGAAGAAGACGAAACCTTTGACTGCTATAAAGCACTTTGAAATCAACAGCAGATTACTTTAACAAAGTGAGCACATGACATATCTAGCATGCAAACACATAGCATATTCAATGTATGTTTGACATGGTCTGGCAAACACCAACTAATCTTTGTCATGCTCTTAAATTAGTGAATAATATCATAGATAATTTAAGTTGGGGGCCCCAGGCCTGTGGTTATTATAGTTATTTTAAGCATCTTTTGAATATGTAGTTGTGGGATAAATAGTGAATAACTTGTTTCTAATTCCTGTAGTTAAGAGGCACCACACTGAACAAGGTTACAGTTATGCAAGAGCCACAAGAGATCTATGCCTCTCCATGACCACCAGAGGGCCTCTTTCATCTTCGGCCCAAGCTCAGTACTTGGAGCTCATTGTACAGAACCATAGCAATGTGGATCAATGAGTCAATGGAAATTTTTTAATTGTTCCATATGTTTTTCAATTTTTTTAGGTCAGTAAATTCCATTTTTGTGTCATATTTATTTCCAAAATGGGATAATGTCTCTTGCTTCCAGTAATGATCATGTACTGTTTTAAGCCATATGTGCACACAGTGGACTGGATGCACAGAAATTCCTAAAGATGCTGATGTCACTTTTGTAACACAACAAAGTCTTCTATTAAAAGAGACATGGCACTGTATGGACAAAACTCAACAACAATCCTGCATCCTAATTTAATCTCATAGTTTCAGCAATTCACCATTTTGAGACTCAAAGAATAAAAACTGATCTCATTGATCTGATTTGATTTTTATTTTGGGACAAAAAAAAGTTAAAATATATGTGATACATGCTAAAAACTGTCCTTGGTGGATGCTAATAACATACTGCAACAACAGACAAAACAACAACTAGATTTCCCTCTTATGTGCAGACTCTTTGGTATGGAACTTTTTAATTTGCAGGGGCAGACTCTTCCACAGGATAATACCGGGGAAGCAAAAAGTGCTTTGAGCTCCAGGACTGTATATCTTGACAGGACATTAGACTTACAAGGGTAGTGCAGGAGTGTTAGTCACTTGCCATAACAGTTGGAGAGGGGATGAATAAAAAAAATCATTCATGTGGTTGAGCTTCATCTGGTCAAATCTGAACTCAGCCAGGAACACGCCAACATGTTCCAACTCCCAAAGACGAGCGTGAGCCCCGGCAGTGTTTAGCAAGAACCTGATGACCGGCGTTGTGTTTTCCAGTATTTGAGACAGGCCACATTAGGTTATCGGTTATGATCATTCCTCTGGTTCTTCCAAAGAGACAGAGGAGACCAGGGAGGAGGAGGGGGAACAAATGCCAATATCCTGTTGGTGACAGGGTGAAGCAGGGCTTATGGGAAATGTGGTTTTAATTTTTAGAAACACAAATGCTACACATAGCAGGTGTAAGTCTTTCAACGGGCATTTTTTTTTTTTTTTTTTAAGTATGTACGTTTTTTTCTTTTTCTTTTTGTTTTAGATTACATGTTACATGTAATTCACTACTCACTAACCCAGTGTGTAGATATGAGATTGATGAACTCTGTCCTGAAGTGACTGCACTCTGGTTGAAAGAAGGTTCACTGTTTTCCTCCCTGTGGCAGTTCTTTGATGTACATGGTTTCCCTCTTTGATGAATTTACAATAATGAATAATCTGACTCATCCCAGTACCACCAACAGGTCAAATTCTCCATGCCACTCTCTCCCTCCAAAACAGAGAAGTACATGCATCTTTATTCAAATTTGGACATGCTAGTTTCTGTCAACTCTTGTTTTAAGGCCATTATTATTTACTCTCAGAGGAGATTTCATTCACTTCAAAAGAGCAGTCGCAAAGTCGCGAGGCACCCGTGTTGTTTTCTCTCGACTCCCACTGCTGCTTGTGTTTGTCTGTCAGTGTGAACAAGCTTTATCCTCAGGACATATGTATTATACATAAGGAGGATTGTGCAGAGGCTGCAGAAACAGGGAGGGTGGGTGCCCTGGTGGCTTTGCACAGCCTCCCAAAATAGAAAGTAAGCAGGGAAGAGAGAAATAATCTAAAATTTGTCTAGACCAAATTCTGTCATGGACAGTTGACAAGGACAGTGTTGGATGGCAACACATCACAGTCATTTTACTTCTGTTCCCAGTAACAATTATACTAAATTACTGTTCAATTTCCCTGATAATATTACAGTCAAGATATAAGTGCTCACCTTTGTTATGAATATCCCTAATATTTAAATATAAAGACTGAAATATAAATACTAAATATAAGACTGAATCTTATTTATAGTTAATTGCCATCCTCCCATAATAAGATAGTTTAAATGACAAATAGTAGAAAAGTTTGAAATGAAAGAAAAATACCTTTTCACAACATGTATTTGTAGCCATATATAGGCCCATAAGAAGTCCCCTCTATATGTTAATGCAACTGAGCTATACTTTTCCCGGTTACAACTCACTCTTAGTTCTTGGCATTGTGCTAGCAAGGACGGTAAGAATATGAATCATGTGTACCAGTTATTCTGCCAGTTTCACCCTGCAGTGCCACAGAGTGGATCATGTAAATGCGAACGGCGTTTGAATTAGGGATATAATACTGTCGTTGCAAGGACTTATTAGGAGATAGTGGCATACTGTACACAAGCTGGTATTACTGTTTTGCCAACAGTGAATGGAACCTGCATTACTGACAGTGGCTGATTGACTGTCATGATATTGTTCCATAACTTTCAACCATAAGTCTGAATAGATTTCGTCAGACCTTGAGCATAACCTTGTAAATGTAAATGCTCTAAGATTGAAACTGTACATCGGGTCAGTTCAGCTTCCTCATCCTCGACATGCACAGGACAGCAATGTGCTGCTCCTCAATTGTCATCTCAGACAATTTCACCTGAATATTTTGAGAGCGACAGCTCTCATTTCAGAAAGCACAAACTGTCTCCTTGCTTGGAGAGGAATGAGAAGACAAAACAAGGCGACCGCCAGTACAGAGAGGATGAAACTCTGGGAGGGATGGGTGGGTTAGACGAGAGGAGAAATGGTAACTGTCCCAATTAGCGGGCTAGAGAAAAGAGTAGTGCTTTTACACTCCAGCTTCCATCGAATCAACCGCCCCCAGCTTGGCAGAAAAAAAAAGCTGCTCGAAATGGAATTGCCCCTTTTATCAAGCCCTCCATGACACTTAGTTAAGATTCCATGCTGCCACTGATATGTGCCACTTTGAGGTGGTGTCTCACTGATTTTATCAAGAGTGAAAGTTTCAAGAACTTGGGAGAAAGCTGTAACAATGATTTGGAGTGGATTACGTCATTATAGTGTTGGCTTGCACAGAAGATTTTTTTTTCCTTTTTTCCTCACAAGAAAACAGGGTTAAAGCACTCTTTGTCAATCTCCCTTTGGAAGTCTTACCATAGCCTGTGCAATTTTTGTGAATCTAAATTGGACAAGGGTGGCAGATTTGAGAATACAACTGGCAACAATATTTAAGGTTCTTTTAAAGGACCAGGGAGATGCTCAATATAGCCTGCGTCTTAGGATTCCAGGCAACTGAATCATTTAGAAAGGTGAGAGGAATGACATATATGGCAGATTAAGAAGTATTCAGTGCAGTCCTTTAATGGTGCGCATCTGATGTTTTATTTAGGTTGTGCATTTGAATTTGAGCCGAGGTTTCTTCACACACAACACACTCAGGAGGACAGGCACAGTGCGTCAGGATGAAAATGAAACGTGCAATATATGGAGACAAGCAGCATCCAGTAGTGCTTGATTTGATGCTAAAGAATTACATGAATGATAGAAATTTTTGCTAGAAAATAAGAATTGCACATCAGATGCAGCGTTTGACACTGAGACACAGCCATTGATGAAACATTTATTCTCACTCAGAGACTCATTAAAATGCAGAATAACTTTGCCTGAAGCTATACAGAGCAACATATGGGTTCTGTATTCACTGTATAAGCCTCAGTCATGAGCACTTTACTGTCAGTAAGGTCAGCCTTTCCTATGGTGTCTTGGTGTGAATTCTGTAAATTCATGGCCAAATGAACCTGTAGGCAACTGGACTTGCGTGAGGTTCTAGAATACATTTCGCCTCTCATCTAAAAGGCTTCCTCAGAACTGAAAAAGGTTCTAGAAGAAGATTCTAGAAGACTTTTTGCCTCTAATCTAAAAAAACTCCTTCAGAACAGAAGTTTCTAGAAGAAGGTCCTGTTTGGCAGGGCTCTACCTTCAGTACCCCCGATTAGCGAACTAGCTAGCCAAACTACAATGTACTCAATGTAGTGAACTGTAATAAGATCACAGTAAATGCTGCTGAATGAGCTGTAAATTCTGTCGTCCATAACCGAATGCATCCCTACACATCTGTACATACAAGCTAACATGTACACCAAACCATAAACTAGGTGAAATTACAACTTACCTCTTGTGCATCCAGTTAGCTAGCCAAACTGCCTCACGTTCTACCTGGATTTTAGCACATGTGCATTTCAGCAATGGGTGTCACTCACAGATGGATGGATTTAGGAACATTCAGATCAGTAAAAGCATTCAGTAAAAATACCTAATAAATAAAAGAAAAATTAATGAGTAAAAACGAATACCTAACAAATGTTTTTGGTTCTTGGCCTCTTTCCTGACTTCCTCCTTACCAGCTAACTGCATCCAGAGGATGAGAAGAACGCCTCCACTGGATGAGCTTCAGCCGCCGCCGTACCAAGACGAGGATGGCTCTCCACGGATGTCCTGCACGCCGTCGGACCTGGGCGACGCCAAGTGTGACCTGTCCCATGGCAGCGACAGCCCCCGCCTTTCATATGGCAAATGCCCCAGCGAGGGCAGTGGTGGCCAGGAGACAGAGAGCTACCTCAACAAGGGCTACGAGGAAGATGTTCCCAGTGACAGCACCGCTGTCCTCAGCCCAGAGGTACATGACACAACACGCTGCAGCTATCAGGGAGAGGTAGCCACAGAAAGTACAGCTACCAATTTTGAAAAAAGAAAACTAAAATCAGCACTAATGGTGATCGTAACAATAGTTTACCCTAAGTGCCCTAACTTGTACTCACTCAATTATAAATCTTTTGTGACTTGTTTTCGTTCATGTTTGAAGCCAATATATATAAGTTAAAGAAAAAAATTGCATGTCCAGCTCATTTGCTGTTTTTTAAAATTCATGTCCAAAACAAACCTCTGTAAGAAGTTGTAATGTGATGATGCAAAAAATAGCTCAGAATATAAGATGGTCATTTCCCAATATCTCAGTTATCCAAATAGCACTGAACAAGAAGTTTAGCTAGACTTGTAGTGATATTTATGAAGTTACATACAGTGAGCATTCCCCTTGGTCTTTTGGATTTAATTTGTGTATAGACAGACAGAGGTATTGTTTTGGATCAAAGTCATGTATACCAAAATATTACTGAATGAATGAATGAGTGCCTATCATAATGTAAGATGGACACAAAAAGGAAAACGGCATGAATCCAAACAAATTTACTAATTGTATCTTATGGCATCACTTTACTGTGCATTCTACTGTGCACTCTAATGCACTGCCCAAGCTTGTGTCTTTATACAAGAATCCAACCTGCTGGATGTTTTGCCATACTATATCACTCAAGATAAAAATACAGTAATACTGTAACAAATTTGACTCAAAATGTACATGCATGTGCAGGATGCAGGGTTAGTTCTGTAGCACCACAAAACTGTAAGATATAACAAAACAGAAACTCACATTGCACTGTTTTACATTAAGACAAACCCAAAGAAAACAAAAATTAAAATAGCAGTGTAACCAAAATTGCTGTTGCTATTTTATGAATGGCCATACAAGGTTCCTAACAATGTTTTATGTAGCGGTGAAGTGATTAGAAGTTGTGTCATAGAGTTCTTGAAGTAATGTTACTGGAAGTAATAAGACATGATTGAAATTACATGTTGGGTTGATTTAGTGATCTGCATGTTGAGTAATAAGCACTGAGACACTGTACTTTTATACCGAGGGTGTATTCTGAGAAGTGAGTTTGTGATTTACAGCTGTGCACTTTGTATTTAAATACAGTGTTTTGTGTCTGGAGGTAAGATTTTCTCAAAGGAACTTGGGCTCTCTGGGCCAAACCAGTCATAAAAAAACATAACTGTAAAACACTTGCATATTGAGTACGTTTATGATGTTTTTCCAGGACATGTCAGCCCGTGGATCAGCAGCACAGCTCCCTAAAGGTTACGAACCAGATCCTGTTGCAAAGTATGGCACCCTGGACGTGGTGTTTGACTACGACTCAGAGGACCAGCGGCTGGCAGTGACCATCACAGCTGTAACGGACCTCCCTGTCCTCAAGCGCACCGGAAACATCTCTTGGCAGGTTCACCTGGTGCTGCTACCCACCAAGAAGCAGAGGGCGAAGACGGGGATCCAGAGGGGCCCATGCCCCATCTTCACGGAGACCTTCCGCTTCAGCCACGTGGAGTCAGAGATGATCGGCAACTACGCCGTCCGCTTCCGCCTTTACAGCGTGCGACGGATGAAGAAGGAGAAGGTGCTCGGGGAAAAGGTGTTCTACCTCACCAAGCTCAACCTTCAAGGCAAAATGTCTGTGCCGGTCATACTAGACCCATGCTGTGCACTCCCGGTGAGTAGGATCAAAGCAGCTGTTGGCCTGAAAGCACTCCAACTCAACATGTGTGCTCTTTCATGTGACTGGATAACAGTTTCAGTCAGAAGAAGTTGAATATTTGCACCTTGAGACAACATAAAGGTTTTATTTTGCATCTGCTGATGTCAGCCAGCTCTTCTGGTTAGTTTGGTATGTTCAGATTACCCGAGGAATACCATATGAATAGTATTTGTATGATGTTATATCAAGCTCCACAGATTGAACCAATGCTTTCTTTGTGTCTCTGCTTCAATGAGCTCATGAAATCAGTCATAAGCAGGTTATATTGCCAGATGCGCAATGTCAGAATTTATAACAGAAGTACATTGACAGTGACATTTCAGCTCACTGAACAATTTTATGAATGGTTGCCAACATTTTCAGGGTGGGGAATCCCAGGTCAGCCTCTCAGAAATGTCATGCAGTGAAAGCGCCTCATCATTCCAGTCAGTCAGTCAGACTTCCACACCAGAGATCCTTGTGGGCCTGGTTTACAATGCCACAACAGGACGTCTCTCAGTGGAGGTCATCAAAGGCAGCCATTTCAAAAACCTGGCTGCCAACAAGCCACCCAGTAAGTATGCTAAAACGCTCTGTAAGTTGTTGTCAAAAGAAAGCTGAATTCACGATATGTCATGTTTTTTTGTGGCCTCTGGTTCCGATATTAGGGCAGGACAGGGCAAATTGAGTAATTTGTTTCCAATAATCTGTTATGTAGGAGAGCATATGGACAAAGTGTCAAGAAAGCTAGGTCAGAAATGTGATTTTTGCTATGTAAGGAAATTTCATCATAGTAAAGTTGTCATGTTTCTTGTGCTGTATCTAAATGGAAGTAGGCATGTTTCGGGCTTTATTATATTATTCCAAATTTGTATAAGCACAACATGAGTTGCTGTGTGAAGGTTTGGAAAAAATAATTGCTGTGGAGTAAAATATGCCACTAGCCCACAGACAGATTTCCATTGATAGCCAAACATCTCAAACATATGTAGCAATTATTGTTTAAAATTATTTACACTTGTGTTGGTATAGTTGCACAAAATATTAGTGGCTCATTTTACCCCATTCTCCCCTATAGTGTAGCTCCAATCAGTTTAGCTGCAACATATATCCACCTACAGCTTATTTATTGAGTTATAATGAATTAAAACCTGTAAAACCTTAAAACCATACAGGCTACCAGCATGATTTTGTGTTTCCCTGAAGTTCTTAAAGTTCTCTTATATTTTGTAGTGTGAGTGTGCAACTCATTCATTGCTCTGCTTAGGTTTGGCAGTTCATCTCATAATGGGTGAAAGAATGGCACTCACCCACTAATAAGCTTAATACTAGGAGCTTTAGTACTACTAATATCATTTTGTATAACTTTTGAGAAATAGATCCATCATATTTAAAATATGTGCTACATCCATCTATTCTTATGTTCAAACATGACTGAACAGCAGTTAGCTTGGAGAAACTATGCACAGGCTGTAAATTCTCCAAGCAGGAGATGGTCTGATCTCTTTGGGCTGCACTATCTGCGTCAGTTCTCCTCTGTTTTGATCCCTGCTGTCCCTGATTTCCTGTCAGTTTCCAGGGGATCCAGCAAGTTCAAACAAAAACGGCCTCTTGTTGAACTTTGTGTGATATTGTTGGCTTTCTGACCCTGTTTTTCTTTCCTTGCATTTTTCTCTTTATGTCTGCACCTGAAACTCTCTCACCCTACTACCTATTGACATCTTGGTCCGTTGTTTCTCTTACTGCTTCCCAACCCTTGTTGTCAGATGGGCTGTTCTGTTGTCTAAAGCACTTGATAGGTGGCCAGGTTTATATTATCAGAGGTGAGTCTCTGTCCCTGCCACAGACTGAGGTGCAAGTGGTGAAGTCTATTTCTAAAGGTTGGCAAAGTATCTTCATGGATGCAGGGTAAACAGCAAAGGGCAAAATTTTCCATTCGGCAACGTTTGTAATTTAGACTGCAGGGAGGGGTGGTGGGTGTTTCACCAGGCCTTTATGAAAACATCTGTCATGTTTTTTCAGTAAAAAATGTTTAAAAATCGTTTTTTTTTTTTTTTATGGTAGCACGTCTCAACACAGAAATTTACAGGCCAAGTAAGGGAATTGGTCTACTCTGGCTCCTCCCACCTTCTCACACCCTGATTGGTCGATTTTTCATAAGTCCAATTAAAAAGGGTGCGCTCCATTTGGATGTGCCCATTTAATTTAGTGGCAGTGGCAGCTGTTGTACTAGACTTTCCGCAAACTGTGTAGCTCTAGCTACGAAACAAACACAGAATTAACCACTATTAGCTGTAAAATTACAATTTCACAGCCATTTAGAAATAATAAACGTGGACAACATTTAACTATTATCTGTTCACCACTCTACATCCTTGCCATACTATACTATGTGGTGTTTGTTCATATTTGTGTCTTTTGCACAAACTGGCCTGCTTGTGTGCCAGATTTAAAGTGAACATAAACCATGCCCATTGTTCAGGAACCGGGAGTGCACCCATTGTGTTAATAGGCAGTATAGTGAAATGGCAGTGATTGCACATTTCACTGTTACCTGCATTCATCTTAAATATGCCACATATTGAGAAAATGCTGCTCCCTAGAATAACCCCCACCCCCTTAAAAAATACATAACTAAATTTTCTGTTACTGATATGCCCTGTCTTTTGCCTTGGATCTGTTAAAACTCTTATTTTCGTTTCTACTCAACCTTCAACTCAGTAAATTCAAAATTATTGCACTCATCCATGAAGAGGATTGCCAGCTGTAAACCTTGTCCACCATGTTTATGAATGTGTATCACATCTCCCTCTTGCACCTTGTTATGCATGCACTCCCTTGTACCTGCCTCTTGCCGTTGTGTTCGTGCCTGTGCTGCCTGGAAGTCATGAATGTTTTCATACAGAAGTAGCACTTTTCACACTAACTCAACCTGGTTTGCTGGGTGGCTGATGCAGTGCCAGCTTGAGGGAACTGCAGTATGTCAGTGACTGCTGGCTTAATTCAAACGGTATAGTTTGGCATGACTTGGGTGTAATTTTACAGTTTTCAGCTCTGCCTACATGAAACAGAGACAGGACTTCTGGTGTTAGAGTTTAGCCTCAAACCAGTGATAATAAATATTCATATAAAAGAGACACTGCACTGTCCTCCTATTAACTGTTGTGTTCCTTCTACTCATGGAATTATGAAAATAGTCATGACTGCAAGATATTTTAGTACAGTGTGTAGTTTTTATTAGTAGCATCTATCCACCTATAGTCTTCAATTTACATTTAGAAATAGTCACATCTGGTGACACTGAAGAAAATCTTTGTGCAAAATCCTTATGAAGACCGTGATTGACATTGTGTGTTTCACAAAGTGGCTATAGTGAAGTGTGAGGATGCAAAGCAATTTCAAAGCCCTTTTTCTACAATTTCAAAACAGTGCCAAGCCTATGAGTCAAGTTAATCATCAGTCGCAGCCCCTCTCATTCACTAACAATGCCAAAGAGCTGTGCATCACCGCGACTGACCACTTAAGACATCCACAGCTCTACAGAGCCCATTCAACAGCAGTCAAAAAAGAAATCAAGGCTATTTTTTTCACTGTGCTTTTATGTCAAAGAGAGCAACCGAATGTGTGATTCAAGGCGGTGAGCTAGGCGTACGAAAGCAGCTGGCACTCGACAGCATGAAAGCTTCAGCAATTCATTCCTTATACTCCCTCTTAGACAAGAACATAATACAGAGCATTATTATGGAGTGTGGTTGTAGACGAGGGGCGAAACACTCTCAAAGACCCATTGTGATTGCTAGTCTTGCCTCGCTTACTTTCAGTTGGATTTGTGGCTTCAGTTTATGTCAGAGTTTTTGCATGGAAATGAGGAGTGAATAAGAAAACAGTGAATGCTGATTCACTTGATAATAGCTGTAAAGGATTTTTTCATTCCTAGGCCCTGGGGTTAAATGAATAAGATGTATAGGGAATGATTTTTGTAATATGCACACTGCTTTATGAAGAAATAGAAGGGAATCAGCTGGGAAATAAAAAGTGAATGACTAGGGTGCATGTCACACAGACCAGTAAAGTCCAAAGAATCAGTGATGGAACAGCTCCACAGTATTTAAATTCTTGAATACTGCACATGGAAAACACGAACAAATATTAATAATATTCTCTGTGTAATAGTAATTTTTAGGCCTATCTAAAACTGTGAACCAGCATTTACAGTTATACTTCTGAAAGATTAATCTGTTCTTCAGCATTCTGTTATGCCCTGCCTGCTGTCGTGACATAAAGGATTTAGGCCATGATCACATAATGTACCATTTCTGAATGTGCCTGCACCGTTTTTCAGTTATTTTCAATGGCTGTCCGCCACAGCTGCACATTTCCTTCTAACTGTATGCCACCGTCTGACCCAAATATTTTGATATTCAAAGACTTTAGATAGCTGTGTAAACTTTTAAAAGGATGGTAAACCCAGTTTAAAATGGGGATTTTCTTATTTAGTATAATTCTTGAGGATTATCTTCATCATCCACCAAGATTTGAGAGTTCCTAAAAGTCAATAACTAATAAAATGGAGTTTTAGGAGCTGCATTTCTACAGTAATCCATTCCAGCAGGGCTGGGTGGGCTTTAGTTTCCCTTGTAGGGTAACAATGTTGTCTGGACTCTGGTAAGACCAACCAACTGTCCAGCAAAGTGAAAATATCCCGCTTGTTGGAACTGAAATAGCTACAGATTCTACTAGCGACACAAGATGTTAGCTAATGTATTCACAGCTAACATTGCTGTGGAGCTCACTTGCTAAAAACTTACACTTTGAAAGTTTAAGTGTAGTAGAGTTGATATGAAAAAGTCCATTGGTAGCTAGAGAGTACACAGCTTCATCTCTTAGAGAGAAGAGCTTTGCTATCTCCCCTCTTCTGATAGGGTTAGGGTTAAGGTTAACCCTAACCCTCTAATGTTAGATTTGTGAAATAATCCTGGATAAAATGGTAGATTGATATCCACTATTTTAGGACCAAATTTCAGTTTGCTCTGCATGCTGTGGTAACTTACTCACTCCTCAGAAAACAACTGGAGATTAGTAACATTAATTAGCGTGGTGGAATGTGGGCTTCACATTGAACATATCTCAACTTTAAATGTATACATTACATTTAGGAAGAGGCCCCGCATCCTCTTCTTTTACTGCGTTCCCTTGACCATTTTTTTAAAGAATGTTATGTCCCTTTTGACGGCAGTTAGGTTGAGAGTGGCACATCTTAAAATCCATCAGGTGCAATTTGGTGACAACGATCATGTTGGTTAAAGTATGAAACCTGGCAATTCCATTGACCCCATGACGTTCCCTCTAGTGTCACAAGCAGGTCCAGCAGGGCATCTGTGTTTGAAATAACGCGCTTGTTTATATAAAATTAATGCTAATTGGGTAGTTGCGTAGCAGCAAGAGTGATTGAATGCTCCTTGTGCCCTCCGAGCTCTTGGTCTCTCTGCCATTAGCAACATTCACAGCTGCCGTTTACATTTGAGCAGGAAAAAAATGTGTCCTATGTGATCATGGCCTAATGCGTGTCCCATGATGACATTATTACAGTTGCACATGCTTTTGCTCTGCAGGAACCCAACTGACTGCAGCAATAATAATGTTGCTTTAATTAAGTATGAAAACAAACTAATAAGACTAAGGATTTTGCACAATGAACCCATTTCTTGAGTCAGCCTGAATTCTTGATGACGACCATAAACGTAGCATTGTCACCGTAGGTTTGAAAATGGTTGCTTGTGCCATTTTCCCTCTCTAATTGCATCCTCCTCCTTTTTCTTGTTTAGATACATATGTTAAGCTGACCTTACTGAACTCCATGGGCCAGGAGATGTCCAAGTGTAAGACATCCATCTGCCGAGGTCAGCCAAACCCAACCTACAAAGAGACGTTTGTCTTCCAGGTAGCCCTTTTCCAGCTGTCGGATGTCACGCTCATCCTCTCGGTCTACAACAAGCGCAGCATGAAGCGTAAGGAGATGATTGGCTGGATTTCGCTTGGCCTCAACAGCTCCGGAGAGGAGGAGCTCACACACTGGACTCAGATGAAAGAATCTAAAGGACAGCAGGTCTGCCACTGGCACAGTTTGTTGGAGTCCTAACAGGGACGGGACAGTAAAGGTCAAGAAAGTCAGCAGGGATAACTGCAAAGAGCAAATGCCACCCCAAATGTGTCCGAAATGGACAAGAAACCATGTTGGAGTAGATAAATGGGACAGATGCCCAAGTGGGATGGTGGGAACCAGGGACAGTGGGGATCAGAAAAAGAAGGGGAACCCCATGTGTCCGGGCTTCAGCTAGGCATAAGAATTTTTATGGTGTCTCTGTAAAATGACTGACAACTTTACTGGGTGTCTTTCATTTTACAAGTGTTTTTAAAGTGGTAATCCGTGAGATTCACATTTCAATTTTGTCTCTGTCTTTGCTGCTAAGCGGTTACTTGCTGTGGTAATTCTATGGGTTTTCTGTTTTTTTAGTTGAGAGGATTTTGAGTTTCTGTTTTTTTTGCCTGTTCAGTCATGGTGGCTATCGCTGCTCATGCTAACTACCCAGCTCCTCTTCTGTTTATTCCAAACAAAGTGCTGTTGCTGCTAACAGAAATAGAAAATGCATCACTTCAGGTGAGCCAGAGGCTATTCCCGGAAGTGATCTGCTGCTCATCAGGTGTTTCAAACAGCAAATGTAAAAGCTTTCGTCAACTGGTTGTAGGTTGACTCACTGTTCTAGAGACTAGCAAAATGGACTTTATTTATATCAAAATGTTGCGGATTATTACTTTAAATCCAACTTTTGCATTGGGAGAATACTTTGCCACAGCTGATAAGGCAGTTCCTGTCACAATCCCAGTGGTTCTACAGCAAATTCATTGTAATTATCTGTTGCCCTCCAGCCTACATGGGTATCTGAGGAGATGGAGGCATATTGAAGGATTTTTTGAAGGCGTAGTAAGTGGCGGCCAATTTGGACGAGGCTGAAAGATAATTATGAGGATCTTTTTTTTTAGAGCTGAGCCGAAATGGCTATGCTTTCAAGTTAACACTGCCGAGGTGAAATATCTCTGTTGTTTGAAGCTGAAGCCAAATGAACAACACAAGAGCCACAGAATTCTGACAACTGACAACGTCTTTGCCAGGCGAGTCAATTTTATGGCAAATAAACTGACATTGGCCATGATGGTCAATTTTGAGATGAAGCTCAATAGTGATTTCATTTCATTTTGTCAGGTATATTTGGGAAATGCACCAGTTTGCAGACACATTGATATATACTGAGATGTGTTACATATTCATCATTAGTGTTTTGGCTGTATGAGCTTCAGTCTCAGTTTGCTTCGTAAAAGTAACAGAAGGAATACCAGAAGAAATTTGATATAGTGCTTTTTGGGTAACCCTGGAATAAATCCATCTCAGAAACACATCTCAGCAGTTGAAATAAGAAAACATACCTGTTATTTAACGCATTGCCACCCCTCTCTTTTACTTGCTCTGGTGCTATAGTGCTGCAGTTGCACGTACAGAATCCCTCGCCTTACGTCTTTGGTTTGGTCGATTAGTAAATCTTTTGGGTGGAGGATCCAATACAAAGTCAGTGGATGGCAAACTCACATAGACACACCCTTGGAGCACACATCCATATTTGCAGAAAGCACATCCAATACAGCACCACTAAACCTTTGATAAAGGGATGTAAAAGATAAAATGTTGAGAAATTAAATGTGTCTGTAGGAGCCACAACATGCATCATCAAACTCTCCGAATGTCTGTGGGCGAAAAGGCTCGTGTTCATAGCTGTGGCCACATTCTCACTGCATTTAATTTTCAAGACAACATGAAATACATATTCTTTACTGTGCCTGTGGTGGTGGTGAAAGCTAGCTTTGTGCAGTGTTTACCAAGTGGAAGTGTGTGTGTGTGTGTGTGGTTGCGTGTGTGTGTGTGTGTGTTTTGGCTGGAGAGGTACAGTAAAGGGGGATGGATGGGAGGGTGGGGAAGGGTTGGGGGGGCTGTGATATAGGTAGTTGTTGCATTTTCTTGTGGGGTGTGACAATTTCTGAATTCAATTGTTTAGAGGAAGGTAATTCATTTCTTGATTGTTTGCCATATACTGTATACTTTATATAAATGTTTTCCTATCTATTTTTGTATCAGTAATGGGGGAAATTGTGTCAAGACAGTTAGATAGTGAATCAAATATTAACCCAGTCTGTGAGCAATACTGTTTCGGATTGCTTCTCTTATTCATTCCATTACTTCATTTATTTTTTTTTTTATTTCTGTAGTGATGTGTTAGTGGAATGATGTGAAAAATCACTCAAACATGTATACAATACAGCATAGAATGCACTTCCTGTACCTATTGAGACACAGGAGGAAGATGAAATTTCAAGCAGAGTAGGAAACTGAGGAGAAAGTAACAAAAAGTATGTTTGATAGCTCTGGTCCTTTTCCCTGTCCCTTCTATAGAGGCAGAAAATGTGAGTGGGACCAAAAGAAACCATTTTAAATCAATCTTTCAAGAGTTTTCAGCTTTGATGCTTTCTGATGGCGACACAAAAGCACAGCCTTTACAGCACAACAATGAAACACACCTTGTGAAAGACAAGATCTCACTTACAGGAAGTCCAGCAGAATCTGTGTCTACGTCTCTTCTCTTTCTCGGACTAATGTATTGAAAGTAAATTCTAAAGCAGACCAGCAGAATATCTTATAGAGGTTTCATTCCTCCACCCCAAAGCACATACTGTGGAAATGTCTCATTACATTGTAACTACATGCATAGAAATATAACTTGCTGACTGTATCCAAAATACCCACCTTGAAGGTAAAATCCACCCTCATATTCTTACACTGTTAGATACTGTATCGTCAGTTTATGATAATCAGTGCATTCCCGGAGTTTCAAGCCTCAGAAATCAGACGTTGCATTGACTTCACACCTTTGCCTAAATCTGGAATTCTGAATCCAGCACATTTTCCCTCAGGGGAAAATCCACGGGGCTTTCACATGATCACCCCTGTCACAGTCTGGGATTTAAGCTGCTGCACGTTTCTCTCTTAAATGGGACTGGATCCACTGAATTCTGTTGCTTCTTTCCAACCCAAATCATTACTTTGCTAACGACAAGCTAACACTGCAGCGCACATTAAATATGTAGCTGGCTGTTCTGTGAGTGGTTTTGCCTGATAAATTTACTACTAGGATCATTCTAGTTTGCCGCTGAGCCATGAAAAGTAGCTGGTTAGCAGCTACCATTTCCATTTCTTAGTCTGATCTGTTGTCTTTGCTCAAGGAAACAAAAGTACCACTATAACTCTGGCTCTATGTGATGGGCCATCATGGGTGGCTAACCACTTAGCTGTTATCAAAATGATTTTTAAAAAATTTATTGATTGTGCTCAGGTTATAAGATTTGTCTTTTATGTATACAAACGTCAAAATGTCATGAATCATTTTAAGTAATTAGGAAACCCCATTCGTTTCTCCCATAAACGATTGCTTTCATTTTCCCCACAAGTCTCGAAAATGAGAGTGTGTCCACTTTCCCTCAACTTACCTTGTTTCCTTCTACTCCAGTGAGCAATTTCCTTTGTTTTCCAGGATATCTTTCAAACAAAGGAGGGCATATACATAGCTTGAAAGTGTCTCTATTAACTTGGTCATGCCCCTTTACTCAAAACATGACACGTCTTGTGGCTGCATTGCATTCTGGTCTGTTGATGCTTGTCAGAGGACAAATTGATCTCTGTGCGATTTCTCCATGTATGATTGTTGAACGTCGGTACAAAATGGCAGCACTAGAAGGAAACTCTTGCTCTTTGGATTCTGAAGGATTGATACTGAGGATGTTTTCTGTTGATGTTTCTGAATGCTCTCGATCTGACAAGTCCATGGACACCAGCCAACAACAAAATGAGTTCAGGAATGCGAGATATATTGCCAATACCTATTTATAAACAGCTATTGGAAGTATATCTTGTATCTTGCTTAAACTGTGTTTTGGGGTGGATTTTCCCTTTAATCTTAAAATATCCCACAACAGTCAATGTGCCAACAAGAGAAAACCATATTGGAAATATAGTCTGTTAAATGTCAGCAAGTTAAAATCAATAGAAAGTTCCCCGAAAAGAGAAACTCTTATGATACACAAATCGGAGTTTAACATTATTTGGTTTTTCATATTGTTGAATGTGACATTTATTTATTTATTGAATATTATACCAGAAACCTGGAATAATAATCTACAAGCTCTTAGAATGTCTCGCAGATCTTTCACAAGATGTGTTCTCACCAGTATGGTTTTGAAACCATGTTTATGCTTTGCAGTATTCTTTGTTTTTTGGGTTTTTTTTTTTTTCCTGCTTTTGACTGAATTTGTGTTTTTCTTTTACCAACTGCCTATGCCACTGACGGCATCGGTGCCTTACTGTTTCTCACTCAGCAACCTTGTGTCACAGTGTCTTAATGTACCTGTAAATGTACTTTACTTCTGTACTTCAGGTTGAGTTTTGATTTGTAAAATGTCTTACACAATGATTTATGATAGAGGAAATTTATATGTGATATTATTGTTTAAAAAAGAAAAAGAACCAAAAAAAGTGTCAAGTGTTGGAGTAGTTTTGAACACGTCATCATATTGGGTTCACATCAGAGATTATTGCATGTGTGTGTGTGTGTGTGTGTGTCTCAGTGTGCACAGCTGCATACTAGTGTGTACCTGCATGCATTTACTGGTGTGGAGGTTAAATGAGCGTAAACCTGCTACTTTGTGCCAAGTGTCCAAATGCATAAGATTTCTCATGTGCATACAGTATCATTCAGAACTTACACTGTCCTATAAGGTATCTGGTAGATTTTGACTTAGATACTCATAGAACCTCAATAATTTTAAGTTCCCGAATACTGGCTTGTTCTGCACCACTACCAAACAACCAACAGGTGGAGCAAGAATAGCACTTTCCTGCCTATTTGGCTCCTAGATTTTGCCATCTTGGAGCTCCATCATAACAATTTCGAGAACTTGTTAGCATCATGACAAACTTTCAACATTTCTGAATCAGTGTTAGTCTACATAAACTGTACCAGCTTTAAAAATTCATATTAATCCATATAAATATCCAGTGCTGGCAATATATTGTCTCTGAAAATAGACTGCCTGCAGCTCTCTGGGGAATAGTTAACTGTGTATACTGTAGCTGCTCTGCAAACAGAAATTCACTCTACACTTCAGGCAGAAATACCTACAGTAGTTGTTGAAAGAGCATTCAAGGCTAACCCATGTTTTAGAAAGAAGATGGCTTTCCATAATAAATACAGTGACTTCACTCAAATTTAGACAGTAGGATACCTGGAAGAGCACAAAGGATGGAAACAACAATTTTAAGGCACAGACATGAAAAAGCCAACACACACACACACACACACACACACACACACGTCAAGATGTTGCACTATCCACGGCTTAGCTTGAGTGAGTCCAAATTTGATCTTGTGGTTTTTGTCATATCATTTTGGAGTGCAAAATGTGCCTATTTTTAAGGCATATCCAAAATAAATGAATGATTACAATTAAGAAAAATACATATAAAAGTCTCATCAGGGAGCATTCAGGAGCAAAGTTTCCTCCAAGCTGATAGTTTGGTGACCTATATGTAATAATTTATCACATTTGCCTTGTCAGTCATCAGTCTTTGTCTTTTCAGTTATAAGAATTTTACTCAATATCATGTTATGTTTCAGTGGTAAATGATATTAGATGCAGAGATCTTGGCTTGGCATGAGGGTTTAATGAATTGACGCCCCTGCATTGTGTGATTTTGGCACAAGCTGGA
>OMLF01036356.1:0-22553 GCA_900302615.1 Holocentrus rufus | reverse complement strand
GGAAGAGGGTTCAACAAGTTAGAGAGAGAAGAAGAAGAGAAGAGGAGGAGAGAGAGAGAGAGAGAGAGAGGGAGAGAGAGAGATAGAGAGAGAGACGGGTTCTGGCCAGCCCAAAATAACTGATCCAAACCAGCCCCGACTTTTTTCACACTAATGGAGAACAGAGGGAGCAGAGGCAAGATGGACAGCCGAGAGGGAGATGCACCTCCTGCCCCAGAGATTTCCTTCCTGTCAGGAAGTTAAAAGAAGTGCTCTGAAACAGGAGAGGGTGTCGGGGGAGCGTTCCAGGAAGCGAGGGATAAGGAGGAGCAGTGGAAAAAAAAAAAGAAAAAAAGAAAATGTCAGCATGCTGTTTTCTACGCTTGGATGCACAAGCCGCGCATTCCTGCTCCTATTCTACAGTCAAACAAACACTGGGACCTTTTGGCGAGAAATCCATCGGTGATAGACAGCAGCCCCCCCACGTATATTTGGTGTTAGGAGCAGGCTGGTTTCTCTGATACAGAAATAAAAGAGAATATTGATAGTCAGCACACAAAGTCATAAATCCGTCCCCTGGGAGAACATTGTGATGATCGGGTCGTCCCGAGCGCCTGGGGAGCAGCTATAAGCAACCCTAACTCTGGCACTAGTGTTAATTCATCAGCAGAAAGCTGTCAAACCTCCGGCTACAGTTTCCAATTTCAGACTCCTTTCAGTGCGTGTGTGTGCGTGTATGCGTTTGGGTGGGGGCGTGCGTATTATGAATGTATGTGTGGACGTCCATGTGAGCGTGTATCTGTGCATGAGTGTTCAGCAAGGTGTGCTCATGTGTGTGTTTGCGTATGGGATCCAGCAGGACATGTGATGACCCTCTTATGTAACTGCGAGGATAACAACAGTGAAATGTGTCCAATGGGAAACTAGGGGAAAGGATTGTGTTCATCATCCATTCAGTACTTAGGTGGAAAAGTGACGGAGAACTGCCCGAAGCCAGTCCAGTAATCTAATTTGATCTAATCTAATTCATATTAAAGACGGAAAACAAGGAATTAGTATTTTTGTTGCAATTTGTTGCCAAGCTTACTATTGAGAAATTACAGGTATTTCCACTGAAAGTACCACTGAAATTAGTGTCAAATTAATGGTGTGTGTGTGTGTGTGTGTGTGTGTGTGTGTGTGTGTGTGTGTGTGTGGCACAGGTAATGCTATTGATTAAGCCTAGCGGTTGCATGTCCAGATCAGATAGAGGCAGCAATCTTCTACTCTGTTACTTTGTTCCAGAGACCAGAGTCTTAGTTTTTCTCACTGACAGACAACATTTTTCAGTAACGTTTACACAGCGTCTCTCTCTCTCTCTCTCTCTCTCTCTCTCTCTCTGACACTGTCTTCTTTAAAGACAGTGTCAATACTCTTAACTTAAAAACAAGGTTTAGAGTAAATTTAACTAAAATTTAATTTGCGCAGACAAAGGTACAGGGATAAGATTTCCCTCTGTCTTGCGTGTTTAAGTAACAAAGTGTTACATAAATGTTGAGTTATATTTACGCAGGAAACTGCTGTGTAGCTATTTTTTCCAGTAAGGATTATGTAAGATTGTTAAAAGTATCTTCAGCGTAGATTGTATGGCAAATCTATTATAATAACAATGGTAGATCAATGGTATCGAATGGCATTTTCAACTCAATCTCATTTGTTTTTACCTGGCTGGAGTAGCAGGGGGTTGGAGTTTATTGTAGGAGGATAATTCAGATTAGACTGTCATAACAACTTCAGTGACACTCAATGGAGCACAGCCCAACTATCTACTACTTTCAAATACTTACCTATGATTTCCTAAACCCTCCGGCATACAATGTGTTATCCTATGTAGTAAAATCCATGCAGACTCGAAGCACAAAAAAACAAAAAGATTAGTTGGACAGTGCAATGAAAATTTAGACTGGTCCACCATCTAGTGGTTGGAAGAGGTGCTGCATTTAAATCTCATTACACACACTCGCACAGCCAGACATACCTGAGAATGAGCAATAGCCTGTAGGATGAATCATACACTAAGATAAAGCAATGTGTGATTGAAAAAAAGTTAAGAGTGTATTAAAGCTGTGTGGGCATCTCAGCTTGATATAAATTCTATCTCCATTTCACATGTAAGGTTAGTATGTAAAGCGCCACAAAAATATGCAATGGTGACTGTGACTCAGAAACATATTCCTAGGAGAAAGGATACCTCGTGTAATTTGGACCTGATAACACAGCTAATATATAACACCGCTTTGGATATGAAAGTTTATATAAACTGTAGAAGAAAGTCACGAAGTCAGAATTGATTCTCAGCATTATAGTATTGTGCTTTAGCTCCATGAGCTGATAAAGGCTTAAACATGAGCGATTTACTCTGTACAATATCTAAAGATAAAAATAACTTAATGAAATGATAAAACACAATCTATTAATTGTTAAATTGACTTTTGTCTTATTTTTGATAGGGTGAACTGACACAGAAAAATGTACCAGATTGAGACGAATGACTGATCAGACTGATCTCCAATTGAGAAATAGAGAGACATGCAGATGCTATTTTTTGTGCCTATTTCAATTGTCCTAAGAGTCCCTTCAGTATGCCAGACTCACCTAGCCCATGTACGATTTGTAGTCAAATAGCCTAATAATATACTGTATCTTTACAGGCACTTAACAACAAGGTTGTCCTAATATGCATTTGCATTTCTAGCTATTTGTGGTTTTAATTTATTAGTCCCTGGTATTCATTGCTATGACGACTTGTTGGTAGTCTGATGGCAAACTGATAGGGAAAAAACATGGGAATGGGAAAAATGACGACCAAAAAAAAGACATTCAGTAAAATGTGTAGGCTCTTCCTCAAGGGGGGGAAGATTTAGCCAAGCAGGTTTGAATTTAAGCAGTAGCAGCTGGTGTCCCGTGGGAGGGCTGCCAGGCTTTGTCCCAGGAGGGAGACACAGTGTGACCAAATTTTGGGGGTCGGAATCACCTGGGTTGCCCAGATGACTCAGCTGAGTTATGGAGCCTACTGATCAAAAAAAAAAAATTTAAAATATAGGCCAATAGTTAATGAAACTGTCTTACCATCTGAGCTGCCATCAATAAAGTGAATAATGTGAAACAGGAAGAATAGGCCCCTTGTAGAAGAGCATTAGAGCCAAATAGGTGAATTTTATGCGGTAAAAGAGGTTGAAAACCACTGGACTGGATCAAAGTAGTTCCTTTCACTTGAGGTTTCCCAAAGGGCTCTGATTAGATATTATAGGGCCTATTTTTAAAATTCCCTTTAGGCCATCAAAACAATGAATAAGGGCCTTTTCCTGGACTGTAGTGGAATGACAAACCCACATAAACTAAAAACAGACGCTAATCTCCCTGACACAAATTATTGTAGCCTTCATATCAAATGTGCTTTTGAAAAAGATTTTCTGAAAATATTGTCTGACTGATGTTCGTTTATGCCTATTGGTGGCTTTTTGCCTGATGGTAACCACTGGCTCAGAGCAGCAGTTTAACAGTCTTGCCTCTACGTTATCTCTTAAAATTTTAATGCAACTGATGTCATATCATAAATATAAAAAAGAAAGATGTCATGTTGTAAATGCATTCGTTTCCTCTTATATGGCGCACTTCTCCTTTAAACAGCACAGTAAAGCCCCAGCCATGACGTCAACGGTGAAACCTCCTGGCCGTCGGAAAGTGAAGTGTTTGGCGTGCTATTGGCGTCAGAGTTTCTGTCTGTTGTCTGTGTTACACTAAGTGTTTTTGTAATTTTAATCAGCGGTGTCGAAGTTTTACATTATTTTTTTTAAGTCGGCGCTACATGTGCTTTATGGAATGCTTTACCAAACTTCCTGAAATGGTCTTTGAGGAACTGGTGGACGACAGACACCCCCGGAGATGGATGTTAAGCTAACCGATAGCTGAGTTGCTATCCGAAAATCACAGGTCAAGAATAGGATCGAGCTAGCATGCTAACAGCTAGCTAATTTAGCGCGTTATCATCTAGCAAAGAAACTTTAGGAAACCAAAACGTCGGAAATACCGTCGGTTTATCACTGGACCTGGTCGTTGTATGTTGAACAACTTGTCAGAGGCCAAACAACCCAGAAAGAGGAGTCAGTGTTAATTATAAGTAACGACCACAGGAGTGTTGTTGAGAGGTGGTGGTTCATCTTTCAGTCATGTTGTCCAACTCACAGAACCAACCGCTCTTTCCCAACCCGGCGGGGCAGAACCCTGCCGGGCAGCAGAACCCCGGGGGCCAGTTCGTCCCCTTCCACGTCAAAAACAGTCTACTGATCAAGAAGAATGCCATAACAGACGATTACAAGGTCACCAATCAGGTGCTGGGTCTGGGCATCAACGGCAAGGTGCTGGAGATCTACCAGAAGAAGACTGGCGACAAGTATGCGCTAAAGGTAGGCTAACTGTGGCACATGAACTAAACAGGAATGTTCGTGGAGGGTGCACCATCTCATGACATGAACTTTTCTGAAATAATTTCATGTGGCAAGTAGTGCGAATTTCGTGAAGACATACATCCAGGAAAAACAAATAAAGGCTCTGTTAAAATAATGTTAGATTCGTGATTCTTTGTCTTCTGGTGGTCATTGATTGGATTTTTTTTTTACCTGTTAAATGACCTAAATTACCAATTTAATCCAGGAATTCTTATTTGACATTTGACAGGCATTTGAGGAATTAGGTAAAGACAGTCTATGGGTAAAGACAATAAGATGCTGTAAAATGACACTGTTGTATCAGGAATTATCTCTACACGTCATTGTCTGGATTTGTCAATGATTGATTAAGGACAAACTCCTGTACGTTTCACGAACAAGTGACATATACATGTCCAAATTAAACACCAGTTATTATAGATGCCTTATAAATGGGATTATAATGCTAGACCGGTTCTGGCGTTGATACTATTTAGATAAGTGAGAAGTTATTACACAATATCTCTACCAAGTGAATCAGGGCCTGGGAACGTCCTGTGTGGTGGCTCAAACCTAGATTCACATGTTGATTCAGGGTCACCGCTTTCTCTCTCTCTCTCTCTCTGTGTTTGTTTGTGTGTGTGTGTGTGAGAGAGAGAGAGAGAGATAGAAAGGAAGAGGGTGTTGTATTAGTTTATGTGTGTGTATCAGACATAAACGTACTCACACACACATTCAATCCTGACTGCTATAATGCTGTTTCATTCAGTTGTGTTCATATGTTGGTAAGCTTTGGATAATCAGTGTGAGATGTAGTGTCTTCTAACAGTCTACCTTAAATCAGTGCAAGTGGCTTTTCATCTGACTTTTCGTTGGGCTCCTGTCAGCTTTTGGGTATGTTGAAATTTGCCTCTTAAATCCTTTGCAAATAGACAATATCCTTCTTACTTCCTCCCATTAAGTCTAGGTCAGACTACAAGGTAGTTAAAGTCTTGGCCGATGAGGACAGTTCAGACTAAATGAATGGTCTACTTTCCATTCTGTCGGGAAACTGCTCACACGACGCAGCGGGGAAAGGTGTCCGTAACACGTGAAGATGAGATAGCACATTTTGACGAATTCTGACATCCAAATACGTTTCCCATTCATTGAGAACAATTCATTGCAAATGCAGTTGTTCCAAATAAAATTATATAGCAAGTTATCAAGAGTTTAGGAAGTGGAGTTGTAAATATGACATAAACTATGTGAGTGGGAGTTGTTGTTAAATGTGCCCTCTGTTCTAGTTAATTTTCTTATCCTTCCCAGTATCAAATTTCAGTCTTACTGAGTCGTCTACCACTTAAAGGTGCACTGTGTAGTTTGGAGAGATAATTGTTTTACATTTGCACTGCTGCTATTAAGTAATTATTTGAATGAATCTATCTAATTTTATCATAAATTCAAAGAGAAATCAAAATTTCTGACATGCAACTGACTGTTTTAGTTTGTCTGTATGTGTGAGATATGAAATAAGTGAAGTAGAGCATAACTTTGGACACGCTAAGTGGGCAAAAATATTAATTTACATAAACACCCTGCTTTTAAACATAAGTAGGCCTGTCTCTAATTGACAGTTCACTTTTACAAACCAAAACAACATTTTCATGTTTTTTCCTCACTAACACTGGGTCAATAAGATTTTTTCCACATTGCTCATTGCCACATTTTCCCACTAGACCTCCCAGTTTCTCCATCAAGCGTTTGTTTTTGTCACATGGCTTCATGTCATATATTCAGAGGTGCTGATTGATCATGCATAATGTAAGCACTTGATATACTGCACCGGGACTTTTCATGGAAAGTCAAACAAACACTTCAATATTGTTGAATTACATTACTATTAATTGGGGAACCTTTAAGGCACAATATAGTATTTCCTAGGGGTAATTGTGCAGGCCGAGGATAGGCTGATGAATGATTTTGTTTGTTTGTACTGGGTCTTGTTTTTTCAGTTCTGCACAAGGAAGAGATCGAAAAAGAAAAGAGAAGTAAGATTTAGAATGACAAGGCTCAGCTTAAAATAACAAAATGAAGCAGTACTGGTGGTACTATGAAAGTAACTTTTGATGCTCTATGAGTTTGATCTGTGTCAGCGAGGTCATGCGAGTTTTTGCTAGACTTGGAGCAAGAGACTTGCCTTTATTTCTTTTGGCATTACGGATGATTTGGATATTTGTTCAGCATTTGCTTCAGCATTTTTTTTTATGTGCCAGTGTCACTTGTAGACCTGCAGTGTTCATAGCTGCTTTGACTGTGTTTAGGTATCAGCGGATAACCCTATGTACGCTCGATAGCCTCAGTAGAGCAAAGTTCAACACGGTGTATCAAGGATGTGTCTGTAGCACAGGTGGCTTTTTGTCTCTAAAGCCTCTTCACAAGTTGTTTGGTGTTTCTCATACACAGCACAGGATATTTAACTCTTTTTAGACAACAGTGTTGCACTTATTGTAGCAGACTATTCATTGCAAAAACACAATAAGAGTTTCCTTAGACTACAAGAAGTCCAAGCTTCAGTGCTATCATTTTATACAATAGTAGATATTTCTGCAATATAGGCTTCTCCATCACCTCTATACATTTATTCGCAGTTCTCACTAGTCGTGGAAAAAATGTGCGTGTGAAGAATGTGCTGTATTTATTTTGGTGACTTCCCCTCCTATAGTATTTAACCTCCACATATGGCATGTGTGAGCTCTTCTCTCAGGTGTCAGAGCTGAACCTAGTCCCTGTGCACCAGATCATTGCGCCCACACACAGACAGATACACATGCATACATACACATAGGTTATTCAATAGCTCAAGCCCCTCTCTTCTCTTTAAAGTCCTGTCAAATTTCGACAGTTTGTAGCCGTCACGTACGCTGGCTCAACCGATGTCTCCTGAACGGACAGACGGTAGCCTTATAGGTTGATGCCTTAGCTGACTGTTGCATGAACTAATGTCCTGGCTCTTCTCTTCGCTGACGTCAGCTGAGTCAGCCCCGTCCCATCTACCCCATTCATTAGTTTGCTGTAGACGTCAGGACTGGGAATCTGCCTGCCGAGCCCAAGGTGACATCACCTCCCAGAACTTTTCCCTGTCTCCTGAACTTAGTTTTGTGCTAACGGTGCAGCTGAATCATTTGGAGATCTGTGTGTGTGTGTGTGTGAGCGAGAGAGAGAGAGAGAGAGGGAGAGAGAAAGAGAGAGAGAGAGAGAGAGAGAGAGAGAAAGAAAGAGAGAGAGAGAGAGAGAGAAACAGCTGTTGGACCTTCAAGCCCCCACCCACAGGACAAGATACAGGATATGAGGAGGAGGTGATATCACCACAGGGCTAATCTTTTGATCGTGGAATTGTTTTTATTTTGTCTTTGTTGAGAAATTAATAAGCTGTAGCTATAAATTCTAAGATTGCATCTATTTTAATTTAGAGTTATATTGAAGTCATATTGGATGCTTCTAAAACGATTTTTTTTTAGTTTGTGACAAGTCACTGTATCCGACAAGTTAGTCGTGTTCAAACAGGTTGTTCTGAAGACAACTGAGAATAGACTGGGATAGACAACCTGTTTTTTTTAATTAAACGCAGTATAACGAAGTCATCCCAGGACGCAGCTTGTTGTGACAGTGTGTTGTCATTCATAACCACAATGTTTGACACACCTATGAAAACTTAACTGAACCTTGAATTTTTTTGAAAATGCTTGAATTTAAATGCACAAAAATATGCTTGAATATTGCTGTTAAATTGCTGTAAAATAGCTAATATAACCAGTCGCAGAGAATGAATTGCTTTCATTACTTTGTGGCTTGTGTGTGACACAAAGCTGCATGCCCTTGAGAATTAATTGGTTTCCCTTTAATGCGTCCTGACACACAAATACTGTGCACAAAGAATCTGCAGGTATCGTCTTACAGTGAAATGCCAGGAGATTGCTTCTTTAATGAATGCTGGCTCAGAAACAAATACATTACGTTGGACTGCCGCCCAACTGAAGTGCCTCATTTTGACTCTCGAAAAACTATACAAGTGCGAGGAACTGGTTGTGTATAGTCTGTTGAGAGGTACTTCTCAGTGATGTGATCACATAATGTGTGTCTTTGTAGAGAGGAAATCCCACTGAATAGATGAACCTTCCTACAGCATCGCTTAAGTAATGGAGTATCCAGGCACACAGTTGTCTTTATAAAAAGCTTTAATACTAAGATGCATGGATGACATGTCCACATTCATGCAGAGCTTGCACATATGCCACACAGAAAGCATAAATCAGGTATTAGTCACTCAGGCTACACACCTTTCCCTCCAACAACGTCTGGAATAAAGACGTCTGTTCTTCTAATTGAGGGCTGATGATTTTGTGCTTGTGCGCTTGTCGTGCTGCGTGCAGAAATTCACTATTTGATACATGTGCTTTAGAGTTGTTACACACCTGAGAGTGTGTAACAAGTCCATAACAGATCAGATCAGTCAGATCATTAACAGATCATTTCAACAGTGCATTCAGCGGCACTCTTGTCAGAACGAAGCAGCATTGTGTGTTCTGTGAAGCAGCAAGGTGACTTTAGATACCTGCAGCGTAACACAAGCAAGTATCATCTCAGTGGGTTTTTCCATTTAGAATATTCTTTTCACAAAATGTTTTCACATAAAACCTGCCCAAAAGGTACTTAAGAACTGGTCTTTCGAGCCACATGTGGACATGGTCAGAGCAGCGTTAATCTTTGTTTACAACACACTATAGGTGAGATTGAAAACTAGATATACTGAAGTGGGTTTAGCCTGAATGGACATGCAAATCAATCAGGTGGCAGGCAGCTTGGATGTGATTTAAAAATGGACTGTGGAAAGAAAGATGATGATTGTGGAAAGCAAGTCTTTGTAGGTGTTTACTGTTGATTTTAAAGGAGGTAAATACTGCAAGTAGAGGACATGACATTTGTTTTGGTGGGAAAGAAATCCAATATTAATGTTGATACCGGAGATTTATTTTAATTTCTGGTGTCAATGTCATCCAGCAAAATCGTTGTAGGACACAATCTGCATGTGTATGATAATTTCTGCTGTAACAGGGAGTTTAGTTAACATATAGGCTATTAACCTCCTTAAGGCAACAGTTAAATTTAACATTAACTCAGTGGCATGCAGTTAGACCTCTCAGCACTTTTTTAAACATTGATCTAGTGCAGTGTTGGCTAAGAGCTACCCAGCTAACACAGTCTTAAGTGGACTTTATTTTGTTTAAGGTCAAAGTTTACAAGATGTTTCCACTAGCACCGACCTACACTCCTCAGCTTTTTCCATGTGACCTCCTCTTAACTTTTGTCTGCTTTGATTGCACCTGCTAACTTTACCCAGCTCACATTCAGTAAGATCCAAAAGTCTGACTCAGCTACCAAGAACACTTTTATATTTCAGAATTTATCAAAAGTACAAATTCTTAACCAAATAATATTTATCAAAGAAGAAAAACACATTTTTTTCACCAATAAGTCACATTAATATTTACTGAAAATCCAGATTCCTTTGTATTTGGTATATCTATTGTTTTCCATACTCCCCACTCCGTCTGGCATCAGTTCTACAAGTTTTGGAGAATCCACATTATTCCAGGAATAAAGCATCCCAGAGAGTGTAGTGAAAATAAGGAGATGCTGCTTCTTGGTGAGCGTGTTGTTCATCCTGTTAAAAAGTCAGCAATGTCACAATCGGCAAAATACCCCAGATTAGAGTCATTAGGATGTACACCTCTCTAACCACTGCCATGTCATATTCTTTCTTGCTGTGACTTGCAGCTCGGCTCACATTTTTTTGTGGCTGTCAGGCCCAGTGAGTTTTTCTTTTATCCTTTTTCCCCTCTGTATGTGTCTGTGTTTGTGTGTGCATGGGAATGTGTGTGAAGAGTGTAAGCTGACCTGTGAGGGGGTAAGCCAAGGTAAGCAAATCAGGACCTCTCTGTTCACTTGTATTATGCAATTGTTCCTTGTTCTTTTTCTTTGAGAAGTCTGTGATTAGCTGTCCTGAAAAAGCCCTGGAATGTGGCTGTTGGGAAATCTTCTGGTACGATGATCCTGTTCCTCACTTTTTTTTGATCCTCTTTGGTCGTGGTATGACTCGTCTCTCTGAGCGAGCAGGGCAATGCCAGCTGTGCTCTCACTCTGCCAGCTCAATTGACGAAGTTTGTAATGTTCATTCTTCTGAAAAGTCACACAGGGAAATGCAAGGGGCCTTAAAGAGCAATTGTGCAGCCAGTTTGAGCTTCTAGGCTCTACATAGTATGCGGTTTTTTAAAAACGCAAGACAGTGAGTGTGAAGAGCAGAGGAAGAGGGTTTGGTTTTGGGCTGGATTGCTGAGAAATTGAACAGGGTGTTGTGTAAGTGGGCATGTGTCTACACTGATGGGCTGGAGTGGAAGGATGTTATTAATCACAAGTTATCTGAAGACAGTTGTCCTTCAACACGGCTGCATCTCCAACTGTAATCCAGATGTTTATTTTAGCAACTGTAGGGTGAGTTGAGGCAGGTTTAGTTTGATAAATGTGGCAACAATGTGCTTAAATGTTGACAGTATCACCAGTATTATTATTTTATATCTACACAGTATTAAATGCCAGTTTACTTGACTAGAATATTTCAGTATGGAGTTACTTTTTAAGACACACCACTCATCTTTAGTCTTATAGGGTGTCTAGACTTTGTAATTGCAAAAAACAAGGCTTTTAAAGGCCTCACTGAGCATCGTGTAAAATAAAAATAAATAAATAAAGCCATAAAGCCAGACCAGACTGCTAGAACACACCCAGTGTCAAGAAGTCTGATGAAAGGTTAACACATATAGAAAGGAAGAACCAGCCTCATGCCCCAGTCATGAGGTTGGTTAGAGGAAGGAAGGAAAAGAAGGGAGAGAGAGAGAGGAAGGAAGAGGTTCTCTGGTGGCTCTCTGGGTCATTGCTTTGCCTCTTTTCTTTACCAAGCAAAGTCATTTCAGTTTTCATCGTTTTGCATCTCTAGTCTGATTGTCAACTAGAAAAGCTCACTTATCCTCTCATGATGACACAGCAGAGATTATTGGTCAGCATGTCTATACAGCAGTTTGAAAAGATCAGTTTGTGCTTTCAGCATAGTATTACAAACATGTGAGATGGTTTTGGGCCTTTTGTGGAGTTGGGAGTTTTTATCATGGCGCTGTGTCCTTCAGTCAGTCAAGCTAAGACTTCAGTTTTCAGTCCATGATGTGTAGTGATAAGGGCTGTCACGATCTGGATTTCCCCCACAACTCATTTGTGCACAGAGCTCAGGGCCACAGATTGTTGTGATACTGCGGGTTAAATGACCATAAATATATATATTTGACAGGGAACACAGCAAGCGGAGTCATTCTGTTCTGAAAATAAGTTGCTTTCTGTCAAATTCGGTGACTTACAGTGGTAGCAAGCTCCCAATCTGTGGTTATAGGGGGAAAACTGGACTTTCGTCATGTTCGTGACCTGGACGTTTTGCTACGTTTTGTCAGGGCTGAACACGACCCAGTCTGCAGAACTAAGGCAGGGGTTACAATTATTTAAATCAGCTGGATTGTTTCTGCATTTTTTGGTTTTTTTTTTTGCGATGCATTTATAAAATCCTCTAATATATCTGTGCTCTGACATATCAGTTTTCTAAAGTATATATCCATACAGCATAGTGCTTTCTTTTTTACAGTATCAAACTGAATTTCAGGGAGGACCAAACAAAACTTTATTGGAAATGTTCCTGTTTTCAATTCTGTAAATGAAAAGTAGGAAAGTTTGGTAAAGTTCAGATTCATGCCTAACTCACTGTTGGACCCTGGTCTGGCAGTTTCTGTAGCTACAGATTTGGTACAAGAGTGTTGTAAACTAGTCCAGTTCTAATAGGAGTGCCCTGTAGGCCTGATCACTACCACCACCACTATGTGATATAGTAACTAACCTGCAACGGACGCAGTGGATGCACTGCATTTACTGCATATAAGTAAATATGTTGTTTAGTCAGTAAAGGAAAACATATCAACATCTAATGCACATTTGTCACACCCTTTCAGTAGCACGAAGCTTTACATTGAATTCCAGTTTTGGTTTAAAGGATTAAGGACCAGAACCAGTTTTCTCATTTCTGTCACCTTGTGTCTTGGCTTGCATTTTGACAACTCTGCGAGTGTGTGTGTGTAGAGGAATGTGTATCTTATCTTCACTGAGAGTGCACTGAGGTATTTGGGCAGACAGCCACACAGACTGTTGTTGAGGAACTATTACAAACGGGACTGCATGCAGGTTGGATGAAGCACATGGATTTTTGCTCCTGTCTTTCACTTCACTCTTTTTTCCCCCTAGTCCATTGGTTATGTCCAGTATTTACTAGGTTGGCTCTAACCCAGTGATTAGTGTCACCGGCCGTGGTTTTAAAGTCTGTTTTTGTCAGCGTATGGCACAATGCTGACAGGTCACTTAATAGCACAGTAATATCTCATTTCCCCCTTCAGATTATTGCGAAATCTGCTTTGTTTGACACATTTGTCAAAAACAGATGGATTAGCTGCAGCAAAAGCTCCTTTTGTAAAGATTTAGCTTGGTGTTGTAAGCTCCTTTGGCCAAATATGATTTACAGTGTTGCCATTTAGATTGTGTGGAATTCCATTGTTTAGCTCTTCATTTTGTTTTTAGTAGCCCCACCGGCTCGTTGGACGACACGTTTTTCTGTCACCTCCCATTCTGTTGGGGTGGTGTGTTTGGAAGGATGTGGTAATGTGGTTGTGACAAACAAACCAGTTCTAGTTAGCAGCTTCCTCTCCTTTCCCTCCAAACTTCTCTCTGGTTCAGAGCTGTTTCCAAGCTGATGTAACTGCTGATTGATGCTCAGAGAGCGCTCTTCTTATGAATGGCTCTACATTTTTGCTTGATGAGGTCTCAGCAGACTTCACTTTCTTTGAGGTTAATCATTTATGTAAGATTCCCTTAACCCCCTCTTTTCCAAACTCCAAATTTCTTGCATTTTTTTTCTTTTTGTACATGTTTTCTCTATCTATCTGTCTGTCTTTCTGCCCACATGATATGTTCCAAATAAGGAAGTAAAGTGGTTGAATCTAGCTGAGAGGTCTTATCCGTAACGGGAAGTGAAATGTTTTTTTTCTGCTCTGAACTTGGCATTACTCAGTCAAACTGTTAAGACGTATTACACTTTGTTAAAGCATGGTTTTGTATGAATATCGGCCAGAAGATTAGCACATTAATCTTCTGGCCTGGCTAGTTATGCTGTTTATTGAATGCATTGACCTAATTCAGAGACTCAACAGAGCTGCCAGTTGTCATTCAACATTTCTTCAACTGTCAGTATTGAGGAAAAGGGAATAGGAAGCATGCTCAGCATTATGTGTCACTGGACTTTCCCTGGTGTCATGCCTTTGGTCTGAAAACATATACATACATGAAAAAACACGCACATACACATATATACACATTCATAAACGTGGCCAGAACCAAACCACCGACCAACATGGAAACCCCCAACTCACCCCACACACATCTGAAAGTACCAACCGGGATTTATAGGGCAGATAACACACCAGTCTGTGTGTATTTCTATGGTGAACTCACAAGTGTCATCTGATGCAGAGGGAGATTCACAACATGAATCAGGAGACGTCTTGTGGGAGGAGGGGGTGAGGCCGGCCGGAGTGAGGGATGCAGTCAAAAATGAGCCAAAATTACCAATTCGACCATCAGTCACCCATGTAATCTGCAGCATTATCATGTATACAGCATGCATCCATCTCTCTCTCTCTCCCACAGCTTTCCTCCTTTGCTCCTCTTGTTAATCGGTCCTCCTCTTTCTGCACCTCGCTCATCCATCTTGTCATCAGGAAATGAGACAGCTGTTTCTTTGTGCAGTGCAGTCATAGTCTGTTTGAATTTCTTTCTCACTTCTGCTCCCTCTCCCGTGTTTCTGTGTATATATTATATTTATTTATTTTTATCTGTAATTTCGACCATGTTTTGTGCAGTAGGACACCTGCTGGCTAAACAGATGCATGCCTGCAACTAGCTGTGCGACAGAGCCAGAATGGCACCATGACTGACTGAACAGAGCTATGAAAAGACTAGCAGAACCTCAAACTATGGATTGTGAATTGAGAATAAGACAGTTTGGTTTTGATCTCATTGTGATTCCCTTTTGTAGCCACAAAAGCTCTTATAACCGTGAGCTCAAACACACAGATTGAGGTCAGAGGTCACAGCACCTCAGGCCACAGTGTCACTGAAACATCAAACAGTACTATACAGTTATCAGAACTGCTGTGTCATGGTTCCTGCCCCCCTCCCACATTCTAGATTCTCGCACACCCACGCACACACACACACCTGTGCATTTGATGGTCATGTGAGCACCTGGCAGATGTCTTTAATCAGATTGTGTTCCTCTGACACACAAACATGTTTGCTGCTTCACTGAGAAGCCAGCACACAAGCAGATTGCACACACACACACACACTTACACATACGCACACCCAGAGCTCTACTGGTGGATTGTTGTTTAACCCTTTTATGTCAGGTTAAGAGGCTTTTCTGACGGAGCCAAACTTAACCCCTAACACCTCTCTGTAATCTCTCCCCTGTGCTGAGCAATCCATTTCTCTTTTTTGCACCCTGTTCTTATTTCGCCCAATCACCCCTGCCACTGTAGTACCAAGAGGCAGGTGGAGGATGGATGCTTCTCCAGCCCAGCCCCCTCCCACCTCCATGGGTCCTGCCCCAGGCTCTGGGGTCTTTGTGTTGGCTAGAGGGGGTTCATTGTATGTCCATCTGCCCCCCTCATCCCTCTCCTCCTCCACAAAGCTCACAGCTTAGCCTCAAAGGGTCCGCAGCAGATGGGGGGCTATGCAGTCTTATAAGCACCAGCAGAGAGCGTGTGCATGTGTGTGTGTGTGCACGCGCGAGTGTGTTGAAGAGACAGTCTTTGTTTGTTCAGGGAGGTTTTGTTATATTTGGAGTTGCTAATATTAGTTTTGGAGCATGTTTCCTTTTTTGTTTCTAACACATGCCTGAACGTCTACTTCATAGTTCCTCTTTGACAGATGGACAGCAGAGTAATAGCTGTCAGGTATTGTTAAGTACTGTAATTTCAACAGCCCAGTACATAACCTAGCCACTCAGAAATGCGAAGATAACGTTAGCCTATCCTTTAGTACTTGGTAATGTACCGTAGACAGTATTCCAGTAGACAAGAAATGGAAGCCATTGGCTAGCAGTGTTACATACATATATGTGTGTGTGTGTGTGTGTGTGTGTGTGTGTGTATTGAAAGAAAGAAAGATAGATTTACTGTAGACAAGACTCCTGTATCTGTAGCCTGTTAATAGCCATTTCTTATGGATCAGTCACTTATTTTCTTGTGGATCAGTCACATATTTTCAAGCACAGAGCGATATATAGCCTAAGTTCAGGCTACATATAGTCAGTCCGCAGAGCTGTAGTGTCGTGAGTCTGTGGTTACTGCAGTGCTTCAGATTTATATCGTGGTTAGCAAGGTCAAGCTGTCTTCGGCCCTGCAGGCAGTTACACCCGAGAGTTATGGGATAGAAAACTCACTGACGTTATGCAACAGCCAGTATAGCGAAAATGGGAGTGGGCATCGTGACGCGGCATGCAGTGTACACCACAGGTCAGAATTACTTAATAATTCGATAACATCAAGATATCGACAGCAGCGTTTCCTCTGTATTCATTTGACAGTGGTACACCACCACAGCAAGGAAATTACCACCACTGTAAGAGAAAATGTGAAATTCAAATGAACATCGTCATTCAGTCTTTCCATTATCTAAAATCTGAAATAAGTGTAATTCAGACATTTATTTTAAAAATCATAAATATATTGATTATAGTATGATTTAAAAACACCAGAACCTCAGCTTGAAACATAACTTAAACTCAAACAGCAACAGATGTGGGACAAATCTAGAACTCTCACCCAAAGCACCATAGCTGCAAAATAAATAAATAAAAATGAAAATAAATAAATAAATAGAATTAAAAAATACAGAGGAGATACTGAACAGTAATAACAATAATTTTGGATTTTTATGATGCACAAAATAATGTTCAGTACTGCAGCAGTGTAACTGTTTCTTAAAATTCTAGTTTTTATCTCATTTCTAAAATGTAAGTAATTTAAGGTAAATAGAATACTGTTTCCATGAAACCTTCACTAGAATTGTCTCACACCATTGGTTTACAAGCACTTTGCATTGACCTTTTCTTAATTATTCTTCATTTTCATATTTATTTTGATATACCAACACTGTGTTGTTTCATGCAGTCTTGAATATAGCTTTGTGGCAACAACATGCCTATACACTGTAGTGAGTGAAAGTATTGCGCTGTATTACACAGTATTACACTGCATCAGTTGTCTGTCCCATAGTGTGTGTTGTGTGTCTGTGTGTCTGTGTGTGTGTGTGTGTGTGTGTGTGTCTGTGTGTGTGTGTGTGTACAGGTTTATGTGTAGCTTAGTGGCTTGGTGTTTTTATCAGATGTCTGCTGTGACGCAGGCACGACCCACCCCTGTTTGTTCTGTCCCAAGGGGTGCTTGAACTCTGCTGCTGTGTTCAGTGCTGAGGTAAAGCAGAGAGCAGTACCGCCCCATCCCATGCCTGCTTTTCCTGGTAACAAAGACCAACACTTTTCCCTGGTCAAGTCAGTCACCCCCGACCTCTCACCTGAACACTTAAACTTCTTAATATACCAACACAAAGATGGAGTACTTCAGTTTGAATGTCAGTATTAAAGCTTATTTATCATTTGAATCACAGTAAAACTGCAGGCTACTACTGATATTTTACTAATACAAATCACATAGAATCTTGTCATTTCCATGTTGCAAGATTTTGCAAACTGGCAATAGCAAAGCAGGTGCAGTCCAATTTAATATCAGTGATTAATATAGTATTATACTAACGTAGGGTTGGGCAATATGGCCTAAAAATCATATCTCTGTATTTTCTGGCCGAATGGCGATACACAATATATGTCTCGGTATCAATCAATCAATCAATGTCCTTTATTAAACCAGGTAAAAGACTCATTGAGATTAAAATCTCTTTTTCAAGAGCGACCTGGCCACAAAGGCAGCATAAACAAAGTTACAACAATAAATACAATAAAACAGCAACAGTCACACACTAAAACCAACAACACAAATTACTTACAACATAAATATGTATATGAAGTTTAAAGTCAAAACCGCATGTGACATGTCACAAACACTCAGTGGTTCCCCGACTTCTCAACTGCCATGTAAATGAGAACGCATATTTCCGAGATCAGGGTAAGGGATTAAGAGAAATCGGCATATTCTTGCTGGATTTCTCCTGGAGTAACCCGATTTCTTGGCCATGTAAACCCGTTCCCCAATTTCCAACCGGCTTTTTACAAGTGCATGTGTGCAAAATCAGAGCAGATAAGGAAATGGCTTTCTGGAAGAAGCGATTATGCATTTTAATGCAACATTAAATCATATCGATATAAACTGTCAAATCCTGTATCTCCTTTGGAAAATATATCAATATACCTTAAAAAGTCAATATACCGCTCAGCCCTATACTAATCATAGCCAAATCAGCTACAAAAAACAGGTGGCACAAGGCAGTGTAGCAGACCAATCACAGATCTTGCAGTCTTACATTGCCCTATTTCTGCAGGCTGTGCAGGAGACACAGACACCTTCAGTGAATCTTCAGTGGCTTTTCGACAGAAGTATAAATTAACCTTAACTTGTGCTAAATATCGTCTTGTGCTATGTGTCATTGCATCATGTGTGTCAGACAGAATGATGGAATTTACTTTTTGACCTGTATCTCGACCCCAGTGACATCAAATCAGATTTCCTGTACATGTAAAGTAGGTTAATATGTATCTGTGTCTGATACAGATTACACGCCCACTGTCTTGTCTTTGCTCAACTCAAGGAAAATTTCCTACTGTGTGAGGATCGGTTGAGTTGAGTATTGAGTTGGATGCTATCTTGAAATTGAAGGCATAGCTTTGTTGAAGTGCCTACGAAGTCCCCAATTGACTTGTTTAAAACTCATTTTAAAGAAGTCACTCTCCCACTCAGTCACTCTCATGCTGTTTATTTAAAAGTACAAATGATGATGGTCACAAAATATGATTCTGTGAGTTTGAGTTTGTAACTGATAGAAATTTTCATCAGTCATTTTGATCATTGTGACAGTTGAAGTAATGTGACTAAATCATATGAACAGAACTGTGCATTCTGGTGTGAGATAGAACATGTACTGTAACTCTGTGGCACTGACAAGACTGACAGGATATCCTCACACACTGACTAATGGGCTCATGGTATCAAACACGCACCACTGGTCATTTGTGCCAAAACAATGAAGTGATGCTGACCGCGAGGGACTCAACCGATTGTATGAGGAGTGAAATATTTTTAAAAGGATGCTATTCCATCGTTTTCTTCATTTTATTTTTCATTTTCATTCAAATCAGAAGAGCATCAAGAATAAAACCTCCTTGGCCAGCCAGTTCATATTTCAAACCATTGTTGTTTCAGACTGGAATAGATGTGTGGATGCATTCACAATAACAGAGAACATAAAGTTTTTATAGTGTGGCCTGCAGTGGACATTCAGGGTTTCAGCTGGGTTAGGTTAAAGTTCAGGCACTCTGGAGGCTGAAGTGTGGCCTCGTTGAACTGTGTGAAGTAGTGTTTCCAGTGGGATGAGTGAAAGGACACGATCTGACCTTGGCTAGAGCCGTGTAGAGGCCCAAGCCAGGATGAAGAGGCTGGTACTCCAGATCAGAGGGCGGACTTGACACTCTGGCTCTCATTGTCCGCTGGAACCAGGCCCGCCGTTGTATCGCGTCTGTGGGCAGGGCAGGAATGTTATCCACAACAAAATAGATTGCTCACTGTGAAGTCTACTAGGCAGAATTCTTTCTCTTGCCTGTCAAATATTTTTGACCGAGGGTAAACTCTTGAGTTATAAATAATAAAATTGAAACTTTGAATGTTGTTTAGACCCACTTCTCTATGAATTCAAATGTCTTGAAGCCACAAGTCTACAGATCACTTTGGAAATAAATTCCCTGCAAAACATGAAAAAGGAGAGCCCACAGATTCACCATTTGTGATTCACAATATTCAAGAAGCTTCAAACACAGAATTGTTCTTAAAAATGTACAAGGAATAAAAATACCTTTGGACTAATAACATAATTGACTTTTACATTTTACATGTTTTCTGTGAATTCAAATTTAGGACACAGGAGTGTGAATATTTTCTGAGGAAGTAAACATGCAAGTTCTCAGGTATTTTGCTGCTGTAATACCTTGATATTAATTTTAAATTGCTTGAGAATGAACACTAGTTTCCTTTTAATTTATTTAGCAGGGATACACCACCATTGCAAGGAAATTAGGAGTTGGGTTACAAATATATTGCGTTCTCCTTTATTATACTTTTTTGTATGCATAATGATTATCTCATTTTTTACATTTGAAGTGTTTGTACTCTGCTTTGCAGTTGTATAAAAAAGGGTTCAGTATTGGATCGTAACTCGAACGATGCTTAAACTCGGTATTGGTAGCAGGAGTGAAAAAATGGTATCATGCACAATTAAATCATTCATTTTTTTAATTTGTTATTTTTTCTATCAAACCTCTTTTACATGCTATTTACATAGTGTGAATGCACAAAGTGCACATTGCAGTAAGAATGTTATCAGATGTGGAATGGGTTACGTTATGATTGGATCTCAGCCACAGTCACCCAGATGTAAATGCAATCAATCTGATCGTGTTTGCACCAGTGAGAAAGTGTCCACCTATATGATTGCTATAGGAGGCTCACCAGATACCATACCAAAAATGGACAATAATGTTTGACAACATTGTGAGGTGACAGCACTGTCCAGGCTGAATTGGATAGAAAATTGTGTCATACTCACATTTTGATTTGTGAATTCATAACAATGTATATGACTGATATTTGGGTTGAGGTGTCTAATCAGTAGCCTCCCTCTCTTTGGTGGAGTTAGTGTTAGCCTACGTTGAGTTTTTGAAATGGGCTGAGGCTTGTAGTTCAGGCCTATATTTGACCTAGCAACGTTTTTACTACTGTAAGGGAGTCAGCTAGTTTCCTGTGACAATCCCAACGCATTTGCTGTGTGATTTACAGCAGACCACGTCAGAATATGTGACCCTGTCCAGAGGTGCACCAGTACCAATTTCTGCTGACCAAATATGGATACTTTATTTTGACCTCTGAAACCAAGCACCTTACTGACTTCAGTTGCTCATATTGACTGCGACTGGGTCGTTTTCTTTTATGCTGTGTAATCCTCTGAGTGGGGGAAAAACATTTTACAGGGGTTATTTTTTAAGAGCTTAATTGAAGCGTAATATAATTTTATTTAAATATCTAATTGTCTAATTGTACTATAACATAGGTAATATTTACATAATTTGCATTTAAAATTTGCATATAATAACATAATTTAGCAGTTTAGCATGTATGCGCCACAACTTCCACTGTATTGTTTTCAGGTTTTTGGTAGCCTGTATACAGCGTTGACCAATAAGTGTGGGTGGGATGTTTGGTACCAGACCAACATCTGATACCATCATTTGCGCACCACTGATCTTGTCCAGGCATGTAGGTTAACTACCACATACACTTGGAGGTTTGGTTCTTACGTAAGGCATCAAGCAGGATGTGGTAGAGGGCAGGTGGGCCTGTCTGGGGAAGGAAATGCGTAGTTAGCACTTAGAGGCTAAAGTGTCATCTACCCAGCTGAAGTGTCCTTGAGCAAAACACTGAATTCTTACCTGCTCCTGGGGCGCTATTCTGTAGATGTACTTCTAATATGACCTTCCCGGGGAGGGGGACAGCTGAAAATATCATAGTAGTTAGAAAAAGACATTTCATTTTTTAAAAACAGTTTAAGTGCTTTGAACATCAAAATAAAACACAATATAATACTGAATATAAAATTGAAGCAGTAAGACACAGTTGGGGTAGGGAAGGCACAGGACCGAGATAGGGAAAAGCAGCATTTAAACAATGTTTGCATATCCCCTTAATGGATCAAAGTAGCCCTAATAAATAAATGAGTAAGTAGAAAAATCTTTAAAGATGCAGTAGCAGAGTATTGCTGAAAGAGGGTGCTGCAGCTGCACAAAACTGTAGGGAAGAAGACATCTTTTCAGCAATCTGTCAGCCAATTGATGGCAGCAGTGTACTTCTACCTTTTATCTGCACTCTGGTTATGAGTTAGTAGTGATTCTGAATTGGTCTGTAATGTGTTTTCTGTAATCCACTGTAAGATGACATAACAGGTCACACTTTTACACCTTTTATCCTCTTGTGTTAGATGTTTACTGGGGCTCCGTTTTGTGCACATTTCCCCCACTAACTGCTGACGTAAGGAAATGGAACAGACTCATAGTCAGGGGTAATTCCTGGCGCAATCATGTTTTTAATTGACATCACTCACTAATTATCCTTTCTCCATATCTCTGTCCCTCTGTAAAGATGCTGCAGGACTGTGCCAAGGCCCGTAGAGAAGTGGAGCTCCACTGGAGGGCATCACCCTGCAATAATATTGTGCGCATCATCGATGTCTATGAAAACCTCTATCAGGGCAAGAAGTGTCTGCTTATTGTCATGGAGTGGTGAGTGCATGTCCACACACGCAAGCAAACACACACAAACCCCCATCCCACATGTGCACATGCACACACAATCAGTTTTAAATTGGCTGGTCCACTTTTTGATTATGAGTGAATGAGAGATGATGTGTGGAGGACACAGAACAACAGGCCCTCCCGGATTTTGCATTCAGAACCTTCTCAGGTACAGTGCAGCGATAGTTGAGCAAGCTAGACAATGAAGGGAGTGAGGGGGTGGAGAGAACAAAGTTTTTAAATCACTTCAACCACAAAAGGTTCTTCTTCATATCATAGAGAGTGCGAGAGTAGCCGTGGACAGTCAGTACGTTTAAATGCACACAAGAAACCTGATTACTGAGAGTAACCGGGTTATT
>OMLF01036354.1:0-37310 GCA_900302615.1 Holocentrus rufus | reverse complement strand
ACCTGTGGTGGGGGGCCGCATGTGCATCACCATGCTGCCCTGCGGAGGTGGGACCTGTTGGGTCAGGGAAGAGCGGGATGGAGGAGGGAGCAAGGAGTAGAATGTGGGCGATAAATGAAAACAAATTAGACCAGCATTAACTGTCTGAATAACATTTACGCAGTATTATATTTTAGGTAGGAATTTTGGGTACAAATGCCTCATTGATAATTTGGAAAATATGATACCAACCAGTGTAAACAATATAAAACTGGCCTCAGTCGAAGACATCCTGTTTAACCAACACCAACTTTATGCCATTTTGTTATAACAGACACACATACAGAAAATACCAAAAATACTACAGTGTGTACAGAATGACTTCAAACTTCAACATCTGTGTACATGTGCATGTCCTGACTCATTATTTTCCAGGGCTGCATTGGGCAACTATAAAACAGTTGAAGAGTGTGAGTAATAACTACCTGTTGAGTGTAATGTGTAGGTAAGGGACCTACAGGCCCCCCTGGACCAGAAGGTTTCCCACTGGGGCTGGCAGACCCAGGCCTGAGGAGGAGAGGAGAAAAGAAATCATGACAGTTGTACAACATGCATCACTATTGCATTTGAGCTCACTTGGAGTAGGGAGCACAATGATTTCTATAGTGAAGCGTTAGCAATTTTAATACATGGCGAAGTTCTAAAATTTGCAGCAGTCATTTCCTCTCACCTATAGGATCCTCCAGATATACCTGGAGAATGATTGGGCTTGTCAGAGAACTGGAAGCCTTTCATTTCCATCTGTGAACCCTGAGAAAGAGAGAGAAATGAGATGGAAATATTGTCAGTGCATATAACCGCTACAGCAAGATAATGATGTGCCATACAGAGAAAATATCAAACCATCTCTTAAGGTAAACCACTTTCAGACACCATTCTTTATTAACTTTAATCCCATGGAAAAGTATGCAAAGGCAACAGGAAGTTTTCAAGTAACACATCATTTTATGTAAGGCAAAGCATATTCTACTTCCGGTTAGCATCAGCCTTACAATTACCACCTCAATATCTACAACCACAAAAAAGGTTTATTCCCACATGAACACAGCACCCTTTAGACAGACTGAATAATATTACAAGGGTAGTTGAGTGGGTCTCACCTCTCGGCTGCCAGTCATGACAGGGGGCTGGGAACCAGGTGGCAGCATTCGGCGTGGGGCCCCCACTGACAGGTTTTGTCCCTGCTGCAGCTGGATGGACTGAGGCAGGATGAGGTGCTGCTGGGCCGAGCCATAGCGCAGCTGAGACCCAGGTAAGGGCATGGTGACCTGGGCAAAGAGTAGGACTGAGTTTCAGCGTAGATGTAATGATATGTATTGTTGACACGGCACCATCCCTTCAAGTGTACACTGGCTGTCTGCTAATATGTTAATAGGCTAATATGTTCAAGATGCTAAGATTAAGTGAAAGCACTAAATCAATAAAAACCTTGACATAGTAAAGCACGGGAGGGATTAATCTGTTAGCAGCTAGCTAATCTTAGCTGTCCACTAACCTGGATGAGCTGGGAGTCCATGAGCTGGGAGGAGCCCATGCCGGGCCCCTGGTTCATCTGGCTGTCATAGACCAGTGGCTGGCTGCCATTCATTGGCTGGTAGTGGGAGCCGGATTGGGGCTTGACCATATCTGAGGGCTGCATGCCTGGGAAAGCAGAGTAGGGCCCCTTGAGAGGGGCTCCACCCGACAGCACCATGGGGCTGGGCTGGGACAGGTTTGGGTGCATGTAAACCTGGGACCTGGGAGTAAAGAGGGGGGTAGCAGAATTATTACAAGTTGGAAGTTTATATTGGTAGGACTGGGAGACGGCACCAGATAAAATGCTTACATTAAATCATTCCATTTTTTGCTAGCAATTTCCCTTAGTACAGGTAACGTCTCTGTCCACTCTGACAAACTTTAACTGATTTATAAGTTTAGTGAAACACTTGCCTTTGTGTGTTCTTCAGCTCAATATAAAGTATATTCTGCCACTCAGGTTCGCCGGTGGCATGCAGATCTTCCATTTTTCGCCTGTTCATTCATGTGTATTGCATTCACAAAACCAGTGAACTACTACTTTCTCATTCAAGCTGTGATAAGAAAATTCAGCAGTCAGCGGTGAAAACCAATTACACCATGGCTTCCTTGTTCGATTCTCTTTGAGACATGTTTTTAACTTGTTCATATTCTAGTCAGAACTATGTTTTTGAGATTCGTTCTGTGAATGCAATACGCATGAATGAAGAGGCAAAAGACGAGAGATCTGTATTCCACCGGCAGAACTACAGGTGAACCTGAGTGGCAAAATATACTTATATTGAGCTCAAGAACATATACAGGCAAGTGTCTTACTAAACTTATGAATCACTTTAAATTTCAGAGTTTATCCACAAGTCAGTGATTACCCAGAAGCCCATCTATCTTCAAAAACAGATCAGTGAAGAGCCATATAATGTCATCATAATCAAGATGCACACTGAAATTAATGTTGTGGCTAACGCTCAGGAAAGCAATGGGACAAGATGTCATTTCATGAAAACCTGTAGTACCTGAATGGAGGGATGGAGTTGAACATCTCCTGTGACTGGGACACTGGCAGGCCTCCCCGCAGCCCCAGCTGAGCCTGGGCCTGAAGGGATGTGTGCAAAGAGATGGGAATCTGCTGGGCTGCAGCGGCCTGAATGGGCAAATAAATTATATGACAGTTATATTTACAGGAAAACAAGACTGTGACTCCGTGTGTGTGTGCCTGTGTGTGTGTGTGTACCTGCTGGTAGGTCTGCTGCTGGGTCATGGTGGGCGGTACCAGGCGTGGCTGGCTGGGAAAGACATGGCCATCCAGATAGAGAGGGGGAATGTGGTTACCTACAGATGGAAAAGGAAACAACGTAAGTCAGTTCAGTTCTGTCACAGGCCTCCACAAGAGCCCCAAACAAACCAGGATTTATTACCAAAAAGGTAAAAGGAAAGAGTTTACCTTGCATGGACATTGAGGGTGCTACTGAGGCCACAGGCATGGGGGTCATGGAAACCCCTCCAAAAGAGCTATAGCTGACACCGCTGGAGGAGCCTACACTGCAGGGAGGCTGGGCACCTGAGGCCCCTCCTCCAGGAGAGACCTGCTCAGGAAGGGACTGGGAGTTCTCCCATGCTTTGCGTGCCGACTCCATCTGAAGAGAGAAAAGGGAAGGTTCAGAACTGAGGTGCATGCCTCATCAGTGGAAAGGTTGGCAGATGTGTATTTTGGCTGGTCCCACTACAATATATAAATTCCCATATCAGGAAGGATCACATAAAAAGACTTCTTGTTTGAAGTGTAACAGCTTGGTATGTGTTGGATTACAATTCCAATACCTTGAGGGTGAGGTCAGCAGTGGGAAAGGAGATGGGGTTGAGGTTGATGCCAGGCTGCAGGTGGTTGGAGCGCAGCATGGGGATGCTCTGATTGAGAGCCGGCTGTTAAGAAAAAATGCACATAATAAAGACCAGTCAGCTGCACATCAATATCTCTTTACACATGCAAAGGACACACTCGTTAAGGGATACTCATTAGGCCTCTGCTGACCCAAATCTCATCGACAAGAGGAATGTAACAACCTAGTTCGTATTAAGTCAACTCGACCTTACACTGAGACTACTGATCAGCTTGCCTCTATGAATGCAGGCTGTATTAATACCAGATCACTCTCCACTATATCAGTACTGGTCAATAACTTCATTACGGAACACAGCCTATGCATTATGCATCTGTCTGCATAACGCATAACTAGGTTTCACTAGTTCAAACCAAATGTTTTTCTTCCTTTAAATGAAGCTGTACCCCCCAATTATTATTCTTCTACCAAGATAACAAAGAAAGGTGGGGGTGTTGCACTTATTATTTATTTATTTTTTTTTTTTTCAACTCAAATCTTTCTCTTAATTCCAGTTCCTTGCCAAGCTTTATGCTCTTTGAGGTGCAGGCTCTACAAGGCAATCCACCATTACTGCCTCCTCCTCAGCATCAATCTACATAATAATCCTGTGTCAGCCCCCTGAGCCTTAAGTCAGCTTTTTTAAATGAATTCGCTAAATTCATTTCAAACATGATGACTTGTTGATAAGATTTTAATTACAGCGAATTTTAACGTCTACACTAATAATACCTCAGTCTCACTTCATTTTATTGTCCATTTAAGGGAAACCTGCATGTATTAGCTTCAAACTACACCCTGGATTATACTGATAGAGCTGTTATGACTTTATTTTCGATTTTATAATACAATACGCCTATTTTATAATACAAACAGCTACACCATACTGAATTAAGAACTTTCAAACAATCCATTTTGCAAGTATAAATCATGTGAGACCTGGGTGCCAACTTTATTGTATAGCACTGTATTATATTACTTAATGCTTCTGTTTAATTTGGCTATTGATTCCAATTTTTTCACAACTCCATGCTTGTGATTTGTCACACCTCTAGCAGTTCATTTCAGGTTACAATGTTCCCGCTATCTTTGCAGCAGGAAATTAATGCCAATTAATGCTAATTAATGCATTAATCTTTTGACTTGATGTATCATCCCGTATACCGCGTGTGTCTAGGGAATAAGGTGTATCTCCATTTCCTGCTACTGACATTTTCTGTCACTGAGATTCAAATTTTCACACCACCCACACAATTTCCCTTACAATTTCCCTTTCTGGAGACATCAACCATGAGATAAGATACTCTAAAACTTAATGGTTCCCATGAGCAAATGCGTCACTGTCCTTGTTTTTCATTACTAAGACACCACAATCAGTCATCTAATCACTCACATTGGTGGTAAGTGCGTCCTGCAGCTTGTTGACGGGGTTGGACACAGGCACGGGGGTTGAACCCGGTGGCAGGCTAAAATCAGAGTCCTTGGCACTGACACCAAACTCTATTGGAGGCACAGGCAACACAGTGTCCACATGGAGATCCACACCATTTACAGGTGTGATGGGGCCGCCCTCCAGTCGGTCAACACCCTCTGAACCTTTGCGGTGCTTTAGAGAGCGTTCGTTGCCGATGGGCCCCGGCTTGTGCTGCTCCTTGCTCTGCTCTGGGCCAGCATCAGAGTCCTGGTGATGGCGATGTGAAAAGAATAATTTGCTATTTTTCCCAAAGGTATGCCTCCACAAATGCAATTTAATTTGTTCATATTCCTCAACCATCACACAAGCAAAAAGGTCAAGAAGTTAAAGTACAGATATGACATAATCTATAACTATGCAGACTTTGTAAAGATGGATTTAAGATGGAAACTGAAGAGTTGCTGAAGAGTACCTCAGAGTTGGGCTCGCTCCCAGTATATGACACCTGTTTAGTCCACGAGTCTCCCCCTGAAGACTGAACTGACAGAGCTGAGGAAGAAGGCGATGAATGCAATTAATGAATAGTATTTGTGAATTATACAGACAATGCAGACAATTTTATCACTCTCAGACAGAGCCTTTCCATCTTAACAAAAAGTGACATCCTAAAAAGCCTGAATATCTGCAACATGACTGTCACACAAACATCCAAAAATTACATATGATAAAATTATCATTCCCATGTCTCATTTCAAGCAAGAAGTCTCATCAAAACACTAATGTGCTGCATGAGTGTCATTTACAGCCATGTAAAAAAATAAGATATTTAATTTGTAATTATAAATGTGTATCTTTTCAAAACAGAATTTTCATTTAGAATTCAACTGCATTAAAGTGTAGTTCTCTTTTGTGCCTATTTTATCAATACTTTCATGTCAAAATAAAACACTTTTCAAAATCATAAATCTCTGCAGTTTTTGGTAAAGTGCTCAGTGTTTAAGGAAAATTAAGTAGCTCTAGTAACATAAATAACACCTCTGATGAAACATTCTGTGACAGACCATCTCTGACTCTACTGTCAGGTGAGAAAACAGTAAAATACTGACTGTGACAACAACAAGCTGTTTGTCCTTCTCTGGATGGAAACGAGTAATGTGATTTCTGAGGTTGTCGAAGTATTTAATTTTCATGCAGACCTCTTCACAAACTGCATGGGTTCTGTTGAGATTCATTTTACCTTTGACTTCATAAATTCCAAAGTGTGCCCACACATATGCTTTTAGCACAGAAGGTTCTCTGAATTGTTCTTTTCTGTTCCATCATTATTCAAACATCAACTCAAACATTAAAACATCAGTGATGTTGTGGCGTCCTGCTTATAGCTGGCAGGCCAGGGATGCATTTTTATAAAAAGTGGCACTGATGCAGTTTTCCCACCCCTGGTCAACAAGTGAGTGCTGTGGTAATTCTATGCACAAAAGCAATAATAATCTAGGGAATGTAAAAGAGCATTTTATACTATTTACTACTTTGTGGTTATTTACAGTGTGCTCTTTCAACTGTACTTCTACCTTGAAAACTCTACATCAAGTTCATGAAACAAAAAATTTCAGCTAATGTCATGCTGAGAAAAATGTAAAGCCAAATACTAAACTTCATATACCTGAAACTAATTTTGTAAAGTATTATCATCGTTATCATATCACAGCTGTGGTCTTTCCTGTGCAGTAGAGTAGCTTCTAAACACTCATGGAGAGTCAGCTTTGTAAGTGCACTCTCTATCAGCTATTTAGAACTACTTCAGTATATTTCTCTGTTTGCTGTTCAGTAGTATGGCACAGCCATACTCATACACAAAATGTTTCCACTGAACACTTTACGAAGCAGTCTGGGCACTGTTGGGTTCAACCCTTTGGAAAAAGGGTGACAGCAACAAGTGTTTATAAAAAGACACCGCAGATGATTGGATCAACCATCTGTATCAGTAGCTAACTCGTCTAATCAGACAAACAAACTACAGACATAGTATGAGACTGTCTGATTAAATAAAGATTAATGATGACAGCGCTGAAGCTAAACAAACAGCAGCTGTGATGGTGAAAGTCAGTAAGCATATCGGTTATCATACTGCTAGCATGTTGGTTTCAAAATTTTTGCTTTGTTAGCCCCAAAACAGAATTGCGAGCATTAAAAACAAGGTGTTGAGAAGTTGGACTCACCTGAGCTGTTGGTCTCCCAGATTTCAGTGCCTAAGTTGTTGGAGGAAAGTGCCTCTTCAGGTTGTTCCATGCTTATGTTGCCCTGCTTTTTGGCAAAGCGTGGTGGTATTTTGGAAGTGATTGTCCTGTTCTTCACTGGCACCTAACAGAGGCAACAACAAAAACAACTTATCAGAACATGTACTTCCATAGCCAACCACTTTTTCCTCCATCAGTATGAATATTGAACAGGAAAATCAAACTCATGTTTAACTTACAGCAGTTCCTTGTTCCTTCCTCCTCCTCTCATCTTCCTGAGGACGTCTCTGCTTTTTGGACAAAGCATCCTGGTACCCATCTGGATTTGAGACTGGACCCCCTGCATCGCCCTCAACTACAAAAAGACAGCCATTTAATCAATGCAAAAATAGTGGCAAGTGGATGCTAATTTGACCTTCCAGCTCATCTGTCACAACTACTGATGAATTTCAGAAGGAAATATAAAGGCATTCCTTGAAGGATTTCATGGCTATCTCTACAAATGCTCAATGACTGCTGAGCCGACCTGCTTCTACCTTGTCTACCTGTGTTTGCTGAGTATGGGACATTTACAAGCTATAACCTTTTTCTCTGTGCTGGGAGTTGTGAAATGTTGAAGACAACTAATGAGGCATTTCTTCAAAACAGTGTGGTGTGCACTCTGTGCAGCTCACTTTTAAAAGGCACCAGCAAACTTGGCAAAAAAAGAAAATACAAGTAAAGGAAAAAGAACTGCAGAAAGGATCTTCAAAAACAGTCAACTTAGATTTAGCTTTTCATCACTGGCATGACTTAAAACAAGAGAGGGGGATTAAAAGTGGTGCAGAGATAACATTTTCTCTAATTGACAGGTAAGGCAACCAAATGGCCACATATCTATCACTGTTAATAAATTTATCATTTTTACATTTGGTAACATTTTCTGCAAGGACATGTATATTAAGTGCAACAATCCTTTAGTGTATAGGAAAAAGCTTTGTGCCTAACAAAACTTGGCGTTCAATACAGGCTTGAGGTATATATATATATATAAATATATATATAAAGCAAGTGTACATACATACCCTTGTTTGGATGATGTGTGTGACAGTTATACATATACGCAGAAAACTATCTTGTCTAGAAATAAAAATAGTGAAAATGAAGAATTTGCATCCTTATTTCAAAAACAGCTCTAAATTATACTGTTTCACAGGATTTAAGCTGCAGACTCTCTTCTGTCTGGACATTTTAAGTTCCAGGCTGACATGTCCCTGAGGACAATGTTTTATCAATCTTTCATTGAGGCTGCGCTCACTTCTTCTTGTATCTGCTGATATCAATCTCTCAAGGTCAAACAGAAAAATGTACTCAATAAGGTGGTTAATGTCTGCAGCAAAATAACTGACAATTCACAGAGAACTTTGGAGGATCTTTGCAACAAAGAGCTATATAAGAGAGCTGAATCAATTCTGTCGGATTGTTCCCAACCTTTACATTTAGTTTCAGTTCCTGCCATCTTGTACCCATCTCAGACGTCCACTAGCAAAATGAACAGATACAAAAACTCCTTCATAAACTCTGCGTCTCCCTCCTAGACTCTAGGAGAAAAGACCTTATCTTTTAATTGAGTATTTTTACTGTGTATTTTATGTTTTTTTTATGTTTTGACAGTTGTATTTATCTACCCTTTGTTTTATGAATGTATCATACTGCTGCACAACTAATTGCCCGACTGGAGAAAAAATTACCAATATATCATTAAGTTAATGAATTTTGCTCTAAGTTTTCATTCATGTGTGCTACCTGCTTTTTCTTTGTAATGCAGAGCATTTTACCTTAATAGCAGTAGTGCTACCAGACAAAAATGTATGCAGAAACACATTTATATTAAAACGTTGACTCACTTGGGTAGCTGTTAAGCTCATACTGGGACAGAGGTTCAGCCATGTCTGATTTGACAGAACCTGGCTTCAGCTCCTTGTCTAGTTTCTTTCCTGAAGACTCACTGGGCTCCCTCTCCTCAGGCTGCTCTATGCTGTAGACTGGGCCTGACTCATCTGGGCTCCTGCTGAAAACAGAAGAGGGAGGGACAAAGGGGTTTTACTTGGGTGTGCTAGGCTACTACTAAAACATCATTAGACACTGAATAATAAAACACTTTGTGGAGATGTGCCAAAGTAACAAATATTGTGAGAACCATTTAGTCAAATCGAATTTGTTATCTCAGGCAGCTAATTGTAGTTAAAACAAAGACAAATATTGTTGTTTTTCTTGGCATTTCTGATTCACTGAACAGATGACAGAACAAAGTGGGAGTGACATGCAACAAAAGTTATAGATTATATTTTAACTTGGGATGCTACATCGGCATGGCATGCACCTAAGCCGAATGAGACAAGATAACAACACAAAAAGGTACAAGTCAAAAATGGACCTGACAAACCTGAACAAAAAGGGCTAGGTATGTGAAGGCCTGCATGTTAACAGCTAGACCTCTTGCTCAATAATTAGGCTATCATTTTGTGTGTGCACTGACTTTCATACACTAATTAAAATAATCCTACAGAACTGTTATTTCCTTTGAGGAAAAATCTAGTTGAAATCTGCAAAAAACTATGTGCATGTTAGCTACATCTAACTCTAAACAATAAGGGAGGTCAGACTGGATAGTTGGTTTCTAAGCAACTATAACACACAGACCTGAAACAAGACACTTGAGCATTATGATGATTCCCCAGCAGGTGCAATGCATAAGGGTGCCAGTTGCAATAACCTACAATAACCTATGACTGATTTTCCCTCTGGGGCCGAGCATTCTCTATCCATCTGCAGGGAGGGAGCCACTCCCATTAAACTCACCTCTTACAGGGAGCTGCTCCATTCTGCCAACTGTCACTCCTGTTAGAGGAAGAAGTGGTGGGATTATCAGCTGTCCGCGGCATCTTGCTCGCCTCCAGCAGTGACGGCTCTCCTTTCCTGTTCTGCCGCTCCACTAACGGTCGCTGGCTGGAGAAGCTCCTCTTGGAAAGCTCCCTCTTCTCCCCGGAACCTGGTTCGCTATGGCCAGAATCTGAGGGAATGTCACCATGTCCCTGCGGAGGACCTCCTCCACTTCCACCTCGCTTCTCTCTCCAATCGCCAAAGTCGCTGTTGTCTGAGCCCGTCTCCCAGTCCTCCGCCTGGCCATGCTGACTGGAGCGGCCGCCAGAGTAGTGACCACTTGGCCAGCTGTCCTCCCCGCTGCCTTTAGAGCGACTGGGCCAGGAGCTGGCAAAGTCTCCACCGTTTATGTACTCATCACTTGTCCACTGGCCAGACCCGGGCTCACGTTCTTGTCGTAGACGACGGAAGCGTGGGGGTTTGTCCTGGCGGGGAGGGCGGCGCCTCCTTAGAACCTGCCTGTCGGGGTTGTCGTTGTCAAAGTAGTATTCTCCTTCACGGTCCTCTGTGCCATTTTCCATGAAGGAACCGGTGAACTTGGTATACTTGAGGGCTTCACGTTCAGCAGGGGGTCTGCGGGAATACGTAGTCTCAGTTCCAGGACCATAACCATTTTCTTGCATGGGACCCCCACCGCTGCTGAACTGAGGCCCCCGGCCTCTCCATGTGGAGATATCCCTGGAGCCTCCAAAACTTCGAGTGTAGCCTCCAGTGGTGTTCAGTCTAGGAGGCAGCGTACGGCCTCCGAACCCCCTGCTAGCCTTGGCCTTATCTCTGACATCACCGGCTGTTTGGTCATCTGTGTACACCTTGTTGGACCTCCAAGAGTCTCGGTCAGCTTTGCGGACCTCTCCAGATTCTGTGTAACCTTCGCCATTTTCAGAGCCCTTCTGGCGGCGTCTTTTGGGCAGCTCCTCATACTCAGAGGCTTCGCTCAGGGTCTCACTGACATTCCGCCTGCGGGGCTTCCCCCTCTGGAGTTCCTCCACCTTGACAAGGTCCCTGGTTTGTCCTCGGCCTCTCCCTGTCCTCTGGGCCCCACTGCCACCAGCGTTGTTGTTGTTATAACCTCCCCGGAGATTTTCTCCACTTCTTCCACCACGGCCTCCTCCTCTAGAGTTAAACTCCCTAAAGCCCCGATTGCGCCCTCTGCCCGTTCCCCTGGCTCCGCCAAAAGCCTGCTCTTCATCGATAAAGATCCAGTTGTTGCGCCGGGGTGCTTGGGACTCCCTGCTCTCCTGACTGTCTCGGGATGACTGGCTCTTACCACTTTCCCAAGTGTTCTCCTTGGGAGAGTCCTCACTCTGGGTGCTCAGTGGCCTCTCTGGTTTGGCTGGAGCTGGTGACTGATGTTGCCTCTCTTCTGGCGGTTTCTCTACAACGGGTGAGGCAGAGTGCCTGTTGCTGACAGGCTGGTTGTCCTTCTTCAAGTCATACACATTGGTGAGGACTTCCTTCTCCAGACGATAAGGGACAGGCTTCTCCTCAGGCTCAGGTTTAGGCTTCTCATTTTCTTTGTCCTCCAACTTGAGAGCCTTGAGCACTGGTTTCTTGATGGGCCCGGTTCTGCGAGTCAGGGTTCGCCCGCTGGTCTCGGATGGCTGGCTGACACTGCTACTGGAACTGGAGCTGGGTTCAGACCACTGACTTTGGACACTACCAGGTCCATCTTTCTTCTGGCCTCCATCTCTTTTCCAGTTGTCCTTTGAGCTATCTAAGGCCTCCTCATGAGGCTCAAGACCATCTTTTAAGTGCTTATCCCTAGGGTCTTGTTTTTGGTAGTCACTATCTGCATGTTGCTGGGAGTGGTTCTGAGCAGTGGTCAGCAAGCCTTGGTCATGGTGTTGGTGGTCTCTATCGGGGACTCGGCTCTGGTGATAGGCATGGTGGGGGAGGTCATCAGGGGGGTTGTCCAGGCACTCATTGGCCCTCTCTTCATAAGAGTCCTGTTGGGAGCAGGCCATGTCACTTCTGGGGGAAAAGGAGATGCAAAAGTAAGTAACAAAGTCAAAAGCAGTTGGAAGCCAGCAATGGACTTTATAATCAAATACTACTAACATGCCTTAAGTTCTGACATTTTTGGACATAGCTAACCTGTCATCTGGCTGTCCACTGTCTGAGCTCTCATGCTGTCTCTGGTAAGGTGGGGTGAAACTGCGCAGGGGGTAACCATCTTGGTTCCACATGGGGTAAGGCTCAGTGGAAGGGGCTCTTCTCTCCTGGTGCATGCTAGTGTGGCAACCCTCATCAGAACCGGGACTATTCAAGTGGTCTTGATGCATAATGGGTTTCATTATTCCTGTTTAACATAATGTTCAAAGTCAAGGGTTCATCCAAGACATGAAAACTTAAGATACTCACTTATATTAATTTCACACGTTAAAACTTTTTTCCTTAAATTACTGATCACCTGAAGAGTGGACAGCATTGGGGTAGTAGTCCACAGATCGTCCCTGGGCCATACGGGGATCCATGAAAGGTGGCATCATCATCCAGCGGGGGTCAAACCCAAGGACATGTGGGGGATAATAGCCCCGCTGGGGGTGGCTGGACCCAGAGGAGGCAGGGTGACCTGACTGCTGCCAGTGCTGCATCTTGTATACTTGCTCCTGAAGAAAGAGTACAATAGATACACATTAGATGCATTCCAGACTAGAGGTGCAACAATTCACTGATGCATCTTGATGCATTAGGCTTTATGCATGTGATGCATCTACATAGATTCAGACAGATTGTATTGGTACAAAGCTGGAGTGAATCATGGGTAAGTCTATGCAGCATATCAGGGCATGGACATACGTTTTATTTTTTTTCATCACTTTCACATTGCCTGCGTTTCTCTCCTATTTTCTCTACCCCTGCATCTGTGTGTGGAGGCTAACATCAGGTCTCATGACCCTTGGTTCCCTAGCTCAAAGAAAACAAGTGCTCCTGCACCCTCTCCACCACCAAACAGTCATAAATCACAAGTGTGAACTAACTACAGGTTTTATAAGAAAGGGACACTATATAAAGGTTTTGCAATAAGCAAAATGCGCTGAACAGCAGTGAAATACACTGGTAGCATCACTAACGCGACCCACGCGTCCCTGTGTCTGAATGAATGGCCGCTCCCCCACGACGCCACCTGCTGCTTCCAGCATGGTGGCATACCATCAGCATGTTCCTCCACAGCCCCCTTCATTACACAGATAAATGTCACTAACAAAGCCACAGCGCTCTTTACATTGGAAAAATGCAGTATAAACAGTTGACTGTTTTAAAGTACTGAGTATTGTTTAAAGTTGTTTACAGTTGATCCCACATAATGTTAATACCATACATGTTACTCTCTCTCTCCTGTCAATGGATTTAGTAAATCTAACATGATTTCTTTTTGTGACTAATAGCAGAACTACAGTGTTAGCAGAATCAAAATGTAAAGATTCACGATGTTGCGTTACATTGTATTGTATTTTTACATGATATAATTTGCAGTTTACAAGTTTTACAAATCCACTCTATTGATTTCATCAGCTCAATCTCTTTACACAAGATTAGCAAACGTATCTGCTCCAAAAACCCTCACCAGGATTAACACTGGACAATTCAAGTAAAGACAGCTAGTATGTTGCACAGCACCCTTTATGAACCCCCATTGCTTTTCATGTCAGCAATGTAGTAACTGCAGACTTGATAAACACCTGCTTCCCTGAACTCTTCAAAACCCTGCTAATGTGTTTGGGCATTAGACTGGGGTCAGGACATCAGGGGTTAGAAGGTGCGTCAGCTTACCTGCTGCTGGTGGTGCTGTGACTGCTTCTGAAAGCGAGGGGGGATGGGTTTGGAGGGGTGACGTCCACTGCAGTCACCCAAAGGGGAGGAAGGTTCCTGTCCATCATCCTCACTGCTACGGTAGGCAGAGAAGCCAGACTCCTCGCGGTAGTTATGGCCTGAGGAGTTATCTGGGGGACACTCACTTGCATCTGGGAAAGAAATAATTCGATTGAAAACTATGCTTAGTTCTTCTCTGTTTTTGTGCAAAATAGGCCAATTAATGTTAGCAGAATTTGTTCTTGAAATCCACATTAAGTCTTGTACCTTTTGCACTGTACTGCCAGGTCTCATGGTGGGCTTTGCTCTGCTCCCTGTTCGGAGACAATGGCAGTTCTTTGCCCTCTCCATCTTTCTGGCCTTCTTCTGTCCTTGACAACTGCCTTTCAGCCTTCCCAAACTTCTCATCAAGTTTTTTGAGTTTTTCAGCGCAGGCAGCCAACCTCTCCTCACGGGCACGCCTCTCCTCCTCCTCCCTGCGCCTGCGGGCCCTCTCTACAGCCTCCGACAGCTCTGCTGACACATACTTAGCCCTTGGGGGAGCCTGTGTCTGAGACTGGCGCTGGTGTTCTTCCTGGTCGTCCAGGGGCTCGCCCTGGTGGGCCATGTTCGGCCCCAAAACTTTCGGCTGGGCCTGGAGACAGAACAGAGATGGATCAAGGTGGAGCCATGGGACTGTTCATCTATGTATAGCTTTCAACTTTTGAGAGAACACACAGGATCTAGCAACATTTTTCAGCCTAACAAGTAGCCATTTAAGATGTGGAAATGGAGTTCTTTGCAATGCAAACTTGAAATGACCATTAGACTGTACCCATTTCTCACAGTTTTAATTGCTGGACAAATGAATTCTTTCAACGTTATACAGAGTTGATGTAAAAGAGGTTTAAAAAATGCTTGTATTCCTCCAAACAATGCTGCCACAATTGTCTTTCAATTGCTTTGTTTTAGGAACAGAATGTGCTCAGCGTGCTTCCTAGTTAGTTTATTTTAGATTTTTGGTTAGACTGAATGCTTTAACTCCACAGTATTTTGTAAGAAACCCAAAGAGGCTGCCATATTCTGTCTTCAATATAAAGGTTACTCCCAGGTCATCTGTCCTAAATCAGACATTTTCCCTTGAGGGAGTGTAGGGACTCACTGCTCTTCATATGCGCTGCAGTTTTGCCTCTCTCTCGACAGTCACAGAGGGATGACATGCTTGAATCTATTTTTAACATTAATAATGAGCTACCATGCTCATCTATCATGACATAATAAGTAATCTCCAAAGAAAAGAATGCAAGTGGAGTTTTGGCGTCATTACCTGGGTCTCCGTAGAGAGGTATCTGCCATTGGTTTTCCTTGTGGGTTCATGGTGATGATGGTGGGAGTAACTCTCCTCAGGGCCCTCCTGGGAGTAGCCTACCTCGCCTGAGCTTAGGGAGGATTGGCACTCACGCTGGTTCTCTCTCTCCCATTCCAACCTAAGGGTACAGAAGTGATCTGTCAATAACAGATATAGCCGCACCTCCAAACACAAAAGAAATACTCTTCAATGTGAACCAATAATGATTTCATCAAACCAAAACAAAGAAAGTGAATGCTCTCACACCGAATAAAGTGTGACCTCATTAAAAGTGGAAATGAGCCAGGAGGAGAGAGAGAGAGATCTCACCACATCTTGTTTTTGTCACTTTGAGAGTGTTCTTCTTCATCATCACTGAACTTCAGTTTCTCGCTGTAATCCACTTCTTCATGGAGTCCTGGAAAATCAAAAAGTAATTATAATACCACCGCTTACATGTTAATTTTGTTTAGCAACTATGATGAATATAATTGGGCTCACTTGACCAACATCACTTTTAAATATGCTCCCATCTTCTGTCTGGTCATATAGTAAGGGGGCTTTGGGAGTAGTCAATTTAAAAAAAGAAAAACACAAACTACTGACCAGCCCATCCATCCTCACAGTCATTGTCCAGCTCATCCAGATCCTTTAGGTCCTCCGGGTTGATGATGGCCGGCCGTGGTGGTCTGTCACCGGGTCGGCGGATGGGCTGAGAAGAGAGGCGAGGAGGGGCACGGACAAAGCGGTTCTCTCTTCTCACGTCACCACTATAACCAGAAAGTGGAAGGAAGCAGTCAGATGTCTTGGTCAAACAGCTTCATTAATGGATAACTGTTCGTACATTTTGCTGATGATCTTACTTGACAACATCAGGACTGGTGAAGTTCTGTCTAAAAGTAGGTCTGTTGTCGAATCGGGCTGGGGCCACCACGGTAGCGGGGACATGGTCTGCTGTGCCTGGGGCTTCACGTGTCTCTTTGGAGCACATCTGAAAACAGTCGGAGAAAAGACCATGTAGCCAAAGTTGAAAAACATTTTGCCAGTAAGTGGGTTTGTGCTGTGGCTGATTATATCTAAAAACTATGTAGTAGACATGTAAGTAGACATGTGATACTGTCATGATGTTTTCTTTTAACAATAGGTCAAGTCAAATGACAGTTATTTCTAAATTTGAGTCCTGCTATATACCAATACTATAACACTTACAAATGCAGGCAGCATGTCGTGGTAGACAGCGGTCGAGGTGTGGTGAAGCTGGTACTGCAGGGCAGTGGGGACGGTAGTCCTGCGGATGGGCTGGGCCGGTCGCAGGGAAGGCTCTTTGGGGTCCGGGCCTGGTGACTGAGGTACCACTACGCTAGAGGTGGTACTGGTGGCAGAGGAGGGGTGAGACGAGGTTGGAGGGGTGCCACTCTCACCCAGGGCACTGAGCTTGCCCTCAGGGTCTGCTGGCAGGCCAAGTGGCAGGGACGAGGGTTGGAGGTTCCTTCCACCACCCTCCCTCCAACTCGTCACGTCTTGTGGTAAGGAAAGACAATTTGGAAACGAGAATAGATTAGAACAAATTCTGTAGAGTCAAACGCTCATGTATTCGCCTGTGCTTTGTCATTCTATCATCTTGCAATAGTTTGATTGGTGAGATCTAAATTTGACCCATGAAGCTGTACAGAAATCACATATAGATCGATTGATTACAACTACTCCCGCATCCAAACTCTGAATCTTTCATTCAGTTTTTAATGTAGTTATTAAAGATATAACAGTCACACTGAATTCGCCCTGCTTTTTCTTTTTTAAGTTTTCTAGTAAAGCGGCGTTGTACGTAGCCTCGCAGGTCTTGTCATTTCTTCTTTATCAAAGCCAACGAAACCATGGTGGATTCCCTGAGTTAGTGAAAACTGGTGTACTGCTAAAAGAAGAACCTTTTTGTTCCCTTTGTTAGAAGCATCGGATCCAATAAAAAAAACTGCTGGTTCCAAATCTTTGAGCAACAGTTCCCCTGACTTCAAGGCTAACACGCACTCTAGTGATGGTGCTGACTTCAGTCCTGCTGCATGACATTTTTTGGCAATGTTGGAATCAAGAGCGACTTTTTGAGGCATCTGGTTTAAACAGTCTAGGCTTCCATAGTGGAGGTGGTATTTAACTGAATGGTACACTTGTTCATTAAGCACCATTTGATGAGGAGTCCTTTGCAAAGAACAAGATTAAAGTAGGCATGCTTTTCTATTGTTTGCCCTGATCTTTGAGTCTCTTGTTGTCTGTGTGACAAGTGAATGTTTCCCCTCAAATTGGAGGGAGAAAGAAGGGCAACAATGTGCACACTAGGGCTGTACAACTGTCAAGTTTCTGATCCCAAGTTCTGAACTCCTCATACTACTTGTCACTAAAGCTACAGACATATTTCATTCTGAGTGGCCTCTTTTGCCCCTGTGCTGTCAATCTAACGGTGTTTGTGGTTCAAGCTAGCTGTCTTCACTTAACACTGCGTTCCTGAGCTGTTCTGGTCAAAGAATCTAGGCAATCTTGGTAAACTAGCCTCTTCTTTAGAGTTTAGAGAACAACACATTGACACTAAATTTTTAAATTTCATTCCTGAGGACCTTGGCCAATTCTGTGAGTTCATCGAAGCAAGAGAGAAAACATACTCTGGGGGCGGAGGCTTGGTCCGGGCCCATACGACGGATCGAAGGCGCTTCTTTCCTTGCCAGCCCTGTCCTGTTCCCCAGCTGCCTTCAGCGTGGGAAATTCCTCGTGAGAGAAGGGCTGAAGTCGGTTTGAGGCCCTTGAACCTGCCGTCGTCATGGAAACAAGTGGCAGAGAGAAAAAGGTTAGTCAGATGCATGTAAACAGAAGCGTGCTGTTGCAGTATGTGCCAAAAACAGACAAGTGACAATAAGAACGGTATAATATTCCCAAATAGCGGAGTAACTATCCATGTTATTTGATTTCCAGTGCATCTCACACTCCATAATTTATTAATCTCACATGACTCACCATCTTGCTCTACTGCCTTTCCATTTAGCTGGGCCCATTGCTTTGGTCCACCTGTGTTTGTGCTCTGTGAAAATGGAGGACATCAAGGTCATACTCATAAAGCTGCATTCAGTGCCACACCCACCTTTAAGACATAGACTGAGTATTTTCCCAGCCTGCACACGGTCGACTTTCACTTAATGTCAAATGTATGGCATAAATTTAACAATTATGATTATTTTCAATCTAAGCCTTATTTTCCTAGTCTTTGCTAACACGACCTCTGATTGTGGTGTCGGTTTAGTAATTTACTTTGCAGGGTACAAAGCAGGGGTACACTAGATTTGCAATTATGTTCTTTTGAAATATCTATGGAATGATGGCAGCCAAAGCTTGCTTTTTTGGGCAGTGGTAGAGAGGTGGGGGTGGATTTTATGTCAGAATGAGAATAACTGGATTATACATTAATTCCATTTAAATGCTGCATTAGAACACCTAAAGAAACCTGCACAGCATACAGTTCAGCAGAAAACTTTACACACACACATACATACCTCCTGGCTGGCTACTGGTGAGGGCTTCTGAAGATTGGAGACAGATTTCTGTAAAGCCAGCTGCGGCTGCAACTCCGGCAGCTGTGCTATTGATGCAATAGAACTGGGGAGAGAAAGGAAAGTCACTGTCAGTTCTTCTCCTTGGGACTGCTTGTGAAATTAATCAAAGCAGAAAGCAGATACCTCGACATGATACAGTGTTAGAGCACAGGCATTGTCACAAGGCTCTCGACTGACAAGTACAGATTGACTGGATGTCTAAGCAGGCCTGAACGCAGCAAGAAATTTCTTTAGAAACCCCAAAAGCAATAAGAGGATGTCAATACTTGGAAAACCTACTGTAAAACCCATAAGCTGTGATCTTGTTTTAGGAGAACAGCACATAACACTTGTAACAAAAGTTACTCATTTGAGGTACACTGACGTCTGTAAAACAGATCATCAGAAACAGGTTTCCTGTCTTTGTAGTGAATTTAGTGTTCTTTCCCCAAGCAGAAACCCAGCATACCAACATACACACATAAAAACTACATATTGAAGTACATGTAATTGTATCGCCTCTTTTAACATCCACCTACACTGTACAAGTAGGAATATCCCATCACCACTCAACCCCCATTCCACAGCTTTATAGGCTGTATCCCAACCTAGGTTCACCTTGGGTGTGTGCACATAAACAAATGCTGCAACCATTACACCTAAAGGTGCAATGGTGGCAACACTGTAACAGCCTATAGAGATGTGTAGATCCATAAGCTGTACACAATAGCAATATTCAAAAAGAACCTCATACTGTCACTCTATTTTCCTCCACTAATTTGCAGTGTTTCCCACAGTTTGGCAGTTTTCTTATGCAAGAGGACCTGCAACACACAGGCCATTGAACTTGCTAAATTTTTCTTTATTCCTCTATTTAAATGATGATGAAGTTGGGCGCCCAATACTGCCAATTGTTTAAATCAGTCAGTGCATTAGCTCCGCATTTGCGGCTACAGCATGATGGAAGCCGATTACAAAACTCTGCTTGGCACTCAATGCTTTACTCATGTGCCAGAATGAGGTACTGCTTTGATTTCAGTAATAAAATTCCTTTCAAAGCCTGAGTTGTTAGTGAACTGCCACAACACAAAAGACACATGAAATAGTTGTTTGTTCAGTTATACTTAATTTATTGTTTAGAGAGCGAGTGAGAGAGATTAAGAGCGAGCGGTGCCTAGGACCCATACGCTTTCTCATCGACTGCCAAACATAAGTCACGAGACTGGCAGAAAAGAAGAGCCCTAAATAAATACAACTGTTTTGAGACGCCATAGTTTGTGGAAGAAGCTGGATGAAAAAGTTATCCAATCAATTGTTTAGAGTTGTCATGTTCTGATACATATCCCTGAATACCACATCAATAATTCAACAATCAATCATTTGTCAGCAACAGCGGACCATAGGTTCTTTCATCCTCCCAATCCTGTTCTATATTTGTTTTCTACTTAAATCTAATGGAATCTATCAGTATATAGGAGGACCTTGGTTTGCGCTGGCTCATCTGTTTCTCCCCTTACCTCTTTTGATCTAGTTGTTCCTGCTTGTTCGCCCATCCTGTTCCGTCTTTGGGCACAATAATCACGTTGGGATCGTTTCCTTTGTTTTCAGATTTCAGGCTCGGCAGGTGAGCGGGTGGGGGCATGCGCCGGGCTGTGGCCACTTTGCCAAGACTCTGTAAGCCATGTCGCGGAACTACTGGGGGAAAATTGAGAGATAAAGGGAGGTTGGGGACAGAAGGAACAGTTGACATTTTTAGAGAATGTAGGTTTGAGGCACTGATGGACGAAATATGAACAGCCAACCCATGATTTTGCAAAACTGAGTGAATACAACTTGGTAAATACCAAACAAATATTAAATTAAAGCTCTGAATGGAAACTATTTTAATTATAGGAAAGGGAGCCCAAACAGCAGGTCTTCTTACCTGTGGTTTTCTGAGTTTCTATTGATTTTCCCTTGTACTTGTCAAATAGGCTGAGTGAAGAATACTTGCTTTTCCCATCCTTGGACTTGGTTATTTGCCCCAAACGATCGGACATTGCGATGTAATGTCATCGAGTATGGAAATTTTTCTTTGCGCCTCTTCCCTAGTGCCTTCAGATTCTGTTTGGGGAGAAGGAAAACAAAATATTAACTCACTGGAGAAAAGCTGTCATGTAATTAACATCAGCAGAGATGGATATTCACTCACTACCATTTTTACAGACAGATCTAAATAAAACATACACAGAAAAATTAATGTTTAAACATCATTCTAAGGGCCACTCACAATGCACTGATATGGGTTCAGTGACTGTCTGTTATCCAATTAGAAGACTGTATAGATTCAGAGTATATTCTCTATTTTGAGTTGACTGACGTCAGAGTCTTAATGTCAAAGGGAATGGATAATTAATCCAATAGAACCAGATTTTTTTTTTTGCATTAGTGAAAATTACCAGACAGTGGGTAAAAAGATGCTGGGTAAGCTTAAATGATTGAAATCTGGAACCATTTAAGGGAAAAAAAAAATTCTTCCAGTCATGCAGCCAGTCAGCACCACATAGCCTCAATGAGAGTGGAAATCTTTTGAAATATTTGCAATTTTACAACCATTGATTACTACAATAGGCATGGCTGTCGTGACTGTCAGTAAGTTCCTACCTGGCCACGAAGTTAACAGAATCAATCTAATTCAAGACAACGTACCCTCTGAATATCTACCAACATTGTTGTAGCGCCCTACACTCTTCCATGTGATCCTGTGGTAGTGTCTGACGGGATGGCATCACCAACCCTAGCAGAATCCTGATGGAGACCCTTCCAATTTTGCCAGATAACTCCCAAGAATAAACATAACTTATTTATTTCAATTTAACTTGAGAAAGTTATGTAGGATTGCATAAAAAAATCATGTGCACATCTAGGCTCTCCAGATGTTTATAACTGAGGCACATCACCTCGCCTGAAATCCTGAGTGCTTAGCCAAACATCAGTGGGAGGCAGGAAAAAAACACAATGAAACCAAAAACAAAAATCTTTCCACTCCAGGGGGATTTTAGTATGCGTTTGGCTATTGCTTATAACAAGTTTAGTGAGCTACATGGGTAGATGCCATTAGGCTGTCACTAATTTATTAGTGAGGCCTACCAATGGGTTTAACAGTTTTGATTGGGAATTCACGGTGTGGGAGAAAAAGCAGAAACCTATATTGTTCCCAGTTGGGAAATGTTAGAGATAAGAGCCACAGCCAGAGAATCAGCTGATTATGGTAATAACAGCTCCACAAAGCGGGGGCACTAGGTGGCTGCTTTTCCTGCTGCTGCAGTGACAATAGAAGTTAGCTGTCAGCCATTAGCCTAGCTGAAACAGGATCACATCATTGTTTCTCTGGTCAGAAGATCAAATGGATTAATCAAGCTGAATATCATAGCTGGCTAAACAAAATGAGCTATACGAGAAACTATTAAGGAAGAATTTAAGCTCTATCATTTTAATTAATGACAATTGTTTACAGGAATGTTTTGTAAGCTGTACAGGACACTAACAAATTTGAGAGCGCTTTTATGGAGATAAGCAGGACTAATTACAGGAAGGATACAATCAACGAGCTAGACATTCTGAGGCTGCTGAAATTTAGCCTAATCTTAAAACATTTTTCACTCCTTGGTCAAAAAAATAAAATATAGGTTTTTTCGTGGCACAGTAAAGGGTTTGGGCGCTACAACTGCACCCATGCACATGATTAATCAAATGTCAATACCAGTGGTACCACAGGGTTTTTGGCAGGCATTCGTTTCTTGTAAAAAAAAAATCTCTGAAGTCATCTAACAGACAAAATAAATCATGTCGTTTCATGGAGTCCAGTTATATTCCAAGAATGCGGATAGCAGGCCAAACAAATAACGTGACTTCCATGGGTTGCGGTCTGACTCTGGCAAGACGATGCGCATCTTTACTTCCTAAACACAGAGTGCCCGTAACACCGGTAACACCGGTTCTGGACGCAATGTGAGCAAGCGAGTGACGAAAAACTGCATAGCTTGAGTTATATCAAGTTCAGGTTTATTTAGAGCCTAAAATCACTGTTTACAGTCTCAAAGGGCTTTACAGGCCTACCAGTTTACAAGAAACAAAACAGGAAATCTTGTGAAGGTCCACGGAAAGAGGGGGGCCCCCACCGAATCTGACTGGATCACTCTGCTGGACCGCCTTGATTTATTACTCCCATCCTCTTATCCTTGTGGACTACCTGACCATTCATGATGTTGTTTGTAATGGGCAAGGACGGGTGGTAAATACCAGCAAGAACCTCAATCTACTTTCACCACTATATTGCTGTCTAACTTCAACAATGAGTTTCTTTTTTTCTTGTTTTTGTCATACAGCATGTAAATGTTGGATTCTGCCATCCCACCCCACTGCGCGCACAAACACACACGCGCGCACACACACACTTTACAGAAATAATCCTCGTCCAACTCTAGACTTCAACAAAAATCATTTTTAAATGAAGTATAAGTGTTGAGATACCCTTTAAGAGGAAGACCATCTCTTAAAGAGCAACAACATTTGGTCAGCTTGAGCTGTTGCATTACATTCATGAAATTCATACTAATTACTCAGAGGTAGGGCTGGCCATGAAAACCATAATGATAATTCATCTCGAAATAAATTTCCCTCGATATGAAACTATGTCATGTTCAATAGAATGTCGATCGAACTCGTTCGATGCTTTGACAGACAACACGACAGCCAATGGTGAGAATAGTGCCACGACCAACCAATCATGTGGCTGGAATACAGCTACGTAGCTACGCACAGTCAGGTTGGCGCTAGGTTTGTCGAAGTGATGTAACGCGAGCGCGCTGCTAGTGTTTTGGCTATTGCACTGAACAGCGCTACTGAAAGAGAGGGTGAGGTTGACCAAAGAAAAAACAAACACCCATTCGAGAGAAAATCTAGTGGAAAACTCCAGCAACAGCGATACAGAGGAAGGAATACTAGGAATTTAGACGCCTGTTACCTGGGACCATCAACTGCCCTCAAATAATTTTCAGTGCCTAAGTGTCTTGAATAAATTTAGCTATGACAGGAAAATAGAAAAAGTGGTTGATGGAACATTAAAAAAAAATCAAAGTTCAATTAAATGCAGAGCTAAAACAATCACTGTTTCCCTTACATGCCTTCAAAGGCGAAGCACTGCTGTTAAATTATGACCACAGCTGCTCTGAACGTCAGTATACGTGCAGACAGTTGCCTCTGAAATGCAACACAAAAAATGATTCAAAAGTGGCAAGACTGGGGGAAAACAAACAAAAAAATACACACAGAAAACAGCCACTTTCATCCCATTACTTCATGTTCCACATCTCAGTTGGAGATGTGATTGGCAAGTCACTTCACCGCAACCCAACAGGAAATGGAAAGTTTTTAATTTAGCTAACTGCTTAGTCAGAGACAGTTGACCAAAAGAAGATCAACCAAGTCATTGTTTCACCACAGTTTATTTTCTACTGCCAGAATTTCGCATTACTGAGAAAAAAAATATTGCCTTCTTTATTAGTTATGATTGTTTTGGCAATATTTACCATAGTGCATTTCCTTTTGCATGTGAGGCTAACACTCCCTGCCTGTCATGTGTCTGCTACGGCAATATTGTGGGGAAAAAATTGTACAGTCTGTAGGGGCATTCAGTGTGCGGTACATTCATGTAGTTTTGGTTCTTACTTGCTAGCCTGAGGCCGGAAACCCAACATCACAAGACAGAACCGCAATGGTGACATAAAAGGCGCATTTCGGATTCCTTGAAGTCTCACAGCGGTGGGGATATCCACAAACAAGCTTGGTAACTACCCTTAAAAGTATTTCATTCTGGCTCGAGGTGTGTTTCAAATGGTACATGAGGTGGTCAATGAGTGGGACAGGGGTGGGACAAGGGGAATGATCATAAACCAACAGTCAAGAGCCCAGTTCAGTTGCAATTTTTATTAATGTCCACTAGGGCAGTATGAGGTCATAACTAAAGATTTCTGTTCTCCAAGCAGTAGAGGGTAAGGGAGTACATTTCAAGGTGTCTTAAGAATATTTATTGGACAGGGACAGTGCACACTGATAAAACTTACTGTAAATGTGCCGGAGTTAGCCAGAGGTCAGTTTAATCTAGAGTCCCTGCTTCTGTAAGCTGAGTTGCGGCGCATTGTGTTCGGGTTCTAATAACACTGCGGGAAATCCCCGTTTTCATCGGAGCTAACGTAACTACAAGCCGACTGACCTATATTGTCTGACAGGCGCTCAACGTCAGGCTGCGAGTAGCTGCTCCCCCACTGTAAACAGCAGCGACAGAGTGGAGGAGGTGGCAGTGGGGAAGAAACCCGGTTACTGAGGAGCAAACGTATACGGGATTTCCAGTAATCGTAATCTGGTTACTCTCAGTATTCGGGTTTCTTAAGTGTACGCAAGCATCCAATAAGGCCACAAATATGTGACTCCAAAAGAAAATCATAAAAGTACTTTTATCCATGTGCTCCGTGGTTTCAACATATTCCACTGTTTTTCGGACTGCTTCCACCGTTTGAGAGCAAAAGTCAATAGAGTACACCAGTGCTGGGCAATATGACCGAATTCTCATATCCCAAAATAGGTAATTTCATATTCTGATAATGATAAATATTATTATATAGCACATTCTCTGTACATTTCATAAATGAAAAGCCCATGAAATGGTCTGTTGCTTATTACATTTTGAATTATATAATTAAATAAAAGGTCCTTAAAGCAGCAGTAAACAAAATTGGCATTTTGGCTAACTTCCTGTCTGCTCTGGCAGTTAGCAGTCCCCACCCTCCTCCCCAAGTCATCACATGAACATGCAGGTGAGGGAGAAAGACAGAGAATGTGTGTCGGTTAGGGTTACGATAAAATTCTTCTTCAGCCATCTGAATTTGCCATCTTAATTCAATTAGTGTATTTGGTTGTGATCATGGGAGCACTGTAATCTGTAGCTTCTCCGCCATGGTCAGTTACACTGAAATTTCAGTATAACTTCCTGCTGATGGTGAGCACGCACAGGGATCGCCTCTTTGTGGAGTTCTCTCTCCTGATTGGTTCAAGTGGGAAGGATAACAGAAATTTTTGCTTTCTGTTTACTGCAGAGCCGAGGCACTGGCAAGACCCATGTTACTGACCAAACGCTCTATATTAGTGATTGCTGGCGGAAGGTAGAGCTATTTAACAATTACTTTGACAACAAATACAGATTACAGTAGCGTTAATCATATCTTACCATTATCAGTACACAAAATATAAAATAAGACTACATAAAATAGGGGTGTAGTGATGGAAGAAATCTATCGCCGATCTGCAAATTGTTCCCAATGCTGGCCCGATTTTTTTTCAAGGCAAAAATAGTGCCATGATTGTGACATGTTCAGCAACATTTCCTCAGTCCATTACCTAGACCAATTACTTCTGTGTAAAATGCTGCTGAAGGTACGCTGTAGGTGTCTGTGGCTCCTGCAGAGGCTGCTGCCGAAGTTTACTGCACCTCTCCAAAAATGTAACTGCACGTAGGGCAACACAATACTGATTATGTCCGCTAAACTCTTTTGTACTGCTTCAATGTTTTGTGCCGGTTGATTTCCACTGATTAAAGACAACTGTATTCCGGTTTTCATTTCTCACCAACTAGTTTGAACTGAGGAGGTTGGCATATCTGTTCTGATGTTGCCAGTTCATCCCCAAATTTTGCAGACTGCAAGGTGTCACTAAATTCCTGGTGAGAAATAAATCAGAACACTGCTTTGGAGTGAACTTTGGGTTCCAGTAAATGCAACCATAATTTCTCACATTTTTTCTGAGCTTCATTAGTGCAGAATAAATAAAATCTCGACACTGCTGTTCAATGTTTTTGTGACAGACTTTCCCACTCAGCACTATGAATGCTTATACCAGCGTAGGCCATCCAGTGTAGCTGCAGCAAAACCGTGTAATTAGTATGTAGTAACGCCGCTAGTTTATGCTGCCGTCGTGCATGCTGTGCAGATGAACATAAAGCATTGTCCAAATTACAAACAATATTGCCGTACACGAGTGTGATTTGTGACACACCGAAATAAATGAATGAGCATAACGTGGAACGATGTACGTTTTTCTATCATCACACGATTACCATCGTATCGCACACCCCTAGCTTACAGTCTCAATTTGTTAATGGTTCTGCAAGACTTTCACCTTATTCTCAGCTGCTAAATCAAGGTCTCAAGACATAGAAGGCATTAATAAAGATCAAATTATGCCTCTGTGTTTTTAAGTGTTGCTGTAGCCACACTGTAATGGCCTACACCAGCATGACCATTTATAATTCTGTGTTGGAGAGTATATGTGCACATTGCTAAGATCGCTGAAACCCTAGACAGCACTAAAGTTTTTATTAATTCCGCATTAATGAAGCACAGATAAAAAGGGAAGCAATTAGGTTAACGTTACCTGCAACAGAGAGTCCACTTACAGACGGTGGTGACCAAAAGCAATGTTTTGTAATATTTCTCCCCATGAATTTAGTAATATGCCGTCTGTATCACTACGAGATTATCGTCTCCCTTCAACTGGCTCCATGTTGTCTTCACTAGAAAAACATGGAAAAGTACAAAGCAGTCTAGCTGACCAATCACAGTTCTTCCGGCCTTGCACTGCCCTATGCATTGTTAGCCTACATTTTTGGCAGCAGCTTCTACGATATGCCGGAGCCACCTATGGCATAATCATGGCGACATTTTGACACAGAAGTATTAAATTGACCTCAAGTTGTATGTTTTGCACACATATTCCCAACAACCGAATATATTTGGGTTGAAAATCAGCTGTTTCTTGCTCCAAATGCTCCTTTAAGCCAGGCCAGCTATTTCTACTTGTCAACTGCTGCAGGAAACCCTTGGTGTCTTGTCCTAGGCTACATTTTACGTGTCAAAATATCAAGGTAATTTAAATGGGGAAATAAAACGTGAGTCCAATGAAAGTCTTGACGCTCCCCACAGATGCTAACTCTTATGATATAGAGGATATTTACAAAGGAAATAAAAAAAACAAGGAACTGTGAAAAAGGATAAATATAGGGATAACCCATTCAGGTGGGGGTGTTGGGATATGTTATGGCCTATCTTTAAGGTTTACCAGCACAGTTCACAATTAATGGCACAAGAAGGAAGAGGAGCTTGGTGGTCCAGTTGAGGAAGGCCTTTTTGCCATCGTAAAATGCACCGAAAAACTTCGCTACAATAGTCGGTCAATGGCAACCAGTGGTAAGGTCACTGCTCTACTGGACAGTTTTTGGACGAATGTTAAAACTCATAACACATTCAATAGAATTTGTACTCATCTTAACCATGAACTTTTTTCTGAACAAATATGAGCACATCAGCTGCAGTGTAGGCTCCAGCCCAGTATGTGGAATTCTTGGCTGAATGTTGTGGTACTGAAATCAAACATGCTATTCATGCTTAAAAATGTTACTGCTGGCTATTTTTCCCATACCTTTCAAAACGAATATTTAACTTGAAGTGTCACAGACACAAGGATAAGATTTCAAGTGTATACTGATAAATAACACTTTGATATTGTAAACAATGATACATTAAATCAGCTATATTTTTATTTCCTGGTTTGTACAGCTGGGCCCCTACACTCCATAACTGCTGTTTTTGAGTATCCACTGGCACATGCAAACAAATATCATTTAAGCCGATCACCAGACGATCCGTAACGTCTCGGGGGTCGCTCGGTCAAAGCTCCGCATAGGCGTTTTAACGGAATTCGTTTATCAAATAGCCGTCGATCATGAGTGGCTAAAACATGTATAAAAGCATATACAGGAATATGCTTCCCAATGTGACAATAGCCCGGTTTGATTTCACAAAACCTTAGATTTCTCTACCAAGATCACCAAGTTCCAGGTCTGAATGATAAAGAAGCTACCGCAGCGCTTTTTTTCTCAACTCGGACCCAGTTGTCGTTTTTTTTCTGTGTTATACCCAGTCACACAAAAGATGGAAAATAACGTTGCCATCTAAAAAGGAAAAACCTATAACGGTGTTTTTGAAACCGCAGAATCACGTTTGACCTCCCTAGTAGTAGCTGGCTGTTGCCTCGTAGGCTAATGTTAATTCCAGCACATGAAACTGACACCCGTTAGTACATAGCTTGAAAACAAAAAAGGACACACTATTTGAACTGAAACGATAAAAGAAAAATCGTGGGGTTTAGTCAATTAGCAGACTGCAGAGATTACCCAACGTTAGTTTAAATGGTAGAAGACAAACGTCAACAAGGAACCCTGGTCAGATACCCGTTAAATTTGCTAGTGAAGAAAACTGGCTATGTAAACATGGAGTTGCTAATGATCATGTAGAGCAGAATTTCACGACTTGAGTTTACACGATGCCGTAGAGAATCAATTATTACTTTTAGTTTGGTCAGGCACTTAGAAATATCAGACACATAACAAACTGACGTAAGTTAGCATTAGCTTTGACTGTTAACGCAGCCGCAGCTTGTTCGAAAACTAGCCAAACAGCAATCCCGTTGAAGTTCCAGTCTAGAATTCCAACAACAAACCACACGAAGGGCGTATTTCAGCATATTTAGATTCATATGTGACACAACTACATTTTTATGTTTTACGGAAATCGGTGTTAATGTTCAGAACCATGTAACAGTTTTCCACCTTTTTGGCTTTCAGCGCGTCTGAAGACGGCGATGAAAATGTAGGACAAGGCGATTAAAAATGGCTGCTGCCCAGAACAAAGCAACAATAAAACGGGGCAGACGGAGGAGATTGCGAAAATATCGCTAAATGACACAGCCAAACACATTCATAACTCACCGATTTAACGACTTAATATATCTTCTGATCAGCGACAATGATATGTTCCCACAAAACTGTTTCTCTTTAAAGGATGGATGGCGATTGTAAAGCCCAAGCTTCATACACTCTCCCGTTCACAGCGTTGTTGCTGGGGATCTACCCGGCCTGAGAATGAACAGTAGGATGGATCGACTTGCCGGACAGCGTTAACGTCAATCACGACGTGGGCGGGACCAAGGAGAGCAGGGAAATTCACAACTAGCGCCCCCACTGGTGGTAGTCATTACTGAGAATATCCCCATTCATTTCCTATTGACAGGTACAAAACAAATTCTCATTAATAAATGAGTGATGCTTCCCCGAACACTCTCTCTTAAACAGACGAATGTTAAAAGCTTTCACATAAGATAAAGTTTACTGAGATGAAACACTCTCAAATGCGTTTTTATCTTTAGCATGTAGCAAGCAATTATGTATATTTTAAGGTGGGAATGGGACCACTGTCAGATTTCTGTCAACATGCAGAACGTCTGGGGGGTAAAATGCTGAAAAATTCGTCCTTTATTTGTTCTGTCTTTAATTGATACCTGTATATCTAACCCTGTTGAGTTAATGGCTTAAACGCTGTCATACTCAACATTTACATTTTGATATGCATGATGGCATTACAAAATGCTGAGATTCATTGCAGCACTGACTACCCCAACAGAAATCACGTCTTTAAGTGAGGAAATCCTAAATTAAGCTGTCATATGTTAAGTGAGGACAGAATTATTGCTGAGAAGACAAATAATTGAGCTAGGGAATGCTAAAGATTGACAAATGCATCTTACAGTATCACCAAAATTAGTCAGTACCAGCTGAAAGTGGTACAGTGGTCCAACACTAAGTGGCCTTTTCAATGAGTAGAGCTCTCTGTATCATGGAAGGAGGTACATATAGTATGAAAGGAAGAGGACAGATACTGAGACACTCTGAAATAATAGCACAGGCTGTAGGCTGGAATACCACCTTGTATCCACTGTCTCAAAAAGCTAAGGATTCATGCAATGCTTATACTTTAATTTTAGCAAGGATGAAACATTGTGGCAAGTTTTATATAGGAAGGCTAAGCGGCTTCCCATATAAAACTGTCTTGGATCTTATATAGATATACATACGTTGTTGATAAAACTGAAATCAAGAGACCACCCTGAGCTTATTGTGAAACTTTTAGCAGTGCCATATCAAGCTGATCATAGTCTGTGTATTGTTGTATTGTTATTGGTTCCAGCTCATATATAGGAACTGCTGAGAGGAAGTAGGTGAAAAAAGTCACCTGTTGGCGTCTGAGAGTAAGTCCACTGTAAGGAAAAATAAGTAAATAGGTGGCAGATGTTTTGGTACAGAAAAAAGAAGAGCATGTCATTGATTTAGCATGGAAGAAACAGATCAGGTTATTTTGGGGGAAATGAGGAGGGATCAAGTTATGACAACTACTAAGCTACATGTTTGCCTATATAATTTAAGTTAGTTTGGATGCAAGTTAATGTTACGTTACTCACAATGCTGCTCACTGGCAAACTCAGTAGTGATGCATTTCAGTTAGTCTGTACGTCTGCGAGCATTATGTGGTGTTTATTTAAAGGCAGACTGTGCAGTTTCAAAGGGCAGAGCACCAACATTGTTTACTAAAGTAAAGGGTGGTGCTGGGAAAAATAAAAATAGACAGGTGCATAGTCTAACTCTCGATGCCAGGGTTGATAAACTTTGGCATTATCATTTCAAGTGTCTCTTGAATCTAATGTCTTGATGTCGACAAAACTGAAATGCCATATTATTTTTGGTTTGGCTAAACTCATGAGGCAAAGTATGAAAAAGTTCCTTTCTTACCCTTAAACCTGACTAAGATTCCCTAACATCACCTATACTGATTAGTAACTCCTCCTGCCACCTGCCACATAGTAGGGTTAAGTTATTAACCATTTAGCCTATTCCTATTTCCTACGTTAATCAGTATGATAGAAAGATGTCAGGAAACAAGTTTTCTTCGAGCAGTTCAAGTTTATTTTCTATCTTTCTACAGTAGAAGTTAAATGGTTGGAAATGTAACCACTGAACACATGCATACTTCCATCTACTTAGCTATACTTTTAGCAGTGCACGGATCAGTGTGCTAGATGGAAGGACCATCTAATCTAACTTCTCCTAAAATGACTCTCATTTTAAAAAAATAATAAAAATCCAAAACATGTATTTAAAACACATGATGCATTGTGTAAATAAGACAGCTTTGACAGAGCTATAGACTAGCTGACACCTGTGGACTTCAAGTCTTTATACTAAGCTAACATGAAATGCTAACCATTGGAACCAAACCAGTGGACGTACAGAGGGGAAAATGGTATTGAACATCTTGTCTCAAGTCTGGGTAAGTCTGAAAAAGGGTGTTTTACCCAAAACGTTGGAGTACTCCTTTAAAGCGTCCTCTGACCTTTTTGACCAGTTGTTTATCAATATTTGTCCCACCCCTTCTCACGTTAATTGGTCACCTGTTCTAAAACTGTGATGAGCGCTGCATCTGGGCAGACATTGACAGTATGCAATAATTTTATTGCACAAGTTAAACTAACTGATTAGATGAATTTACTTTGTGTATACAAGGTAAAACACATCAAAAATAGAAATCAAGTGTGAAACCCTCACTATTGGTAAGCAATCTGTTTTTTCAATAACCTCCTTCTGGACATTTAATACTTCTTTCTGTAATTTTTGAATTTTCTATCTTCATTTCCATCTTCTCCTCTAGAACCATGATATCTTGGTCTGTCATGTAGGGCCTATTTTCATCACTAGGGGTCAGGCTTCACACAGAAATGGGTTTGGGGTTAAGGTGCTCTTTAATTCACAGGTGTTTATAGTGTTGTGTTAGCCTAAAAGAAGCAATATGATTCAGTATGTTAAAAAAGATACAATTTAAGTTATGTAAAATTCTTAAATTAATATATATAGAGGGCTGTGTCTGCCAGGCCGTGCTATTTCCTACTTATCATGTATATCACAAAGTAGAGAGCCAAGAGAACATATTGTCAGACAGTTGCTATGAGCAGGTTGCTGGGGTGACGGCTGCTGCGTTTCAGTAGAGAGGGCCTGGCCCATAAGGGACTTCAATGACAGTGTAGTGCCAATTTGGCCATATGAAGAGAGAACAGCCATGACCAGTGCTCCACTCCCTTTTGATTTGTGGGAAGTGAATCAGAAGGCTCATGTTATGGAAGAAAGAAATGATATCCAATCTGAACTGCTTAGACTGCCAGTACCAAATGTTGTTAGTGCCAGAATGAACAGGGACATTTTCAGGTGGCCATCCCGAACAGTGAGTCTCTGCTTCAAGACCTTTATTCAGACAGTATAGTGTCCTCGAGAGACCAGGGGCAGGGAGACATCCCTAAATCCCCAAAGATCAAAGTTGTAGGGTCAAAGGTTGGTGGGATTGAGGAAGGGGCAGAGACTAATGACTCAGGGATGGCCAAAGATTTGGTGGGGGAAGGGAAGAGCCTGAGGGAGTTGGCTGGGGAAAGACGGCCTCCAAGGAGTGGCTGCCAGAGAGCGACACAGAGCTGTGATTTGTAATTTAGTACCCTCTTATACGTTATTCAAGTATAAATGGGAAAAGTTTTCTTACTGTAGTAACGTAACTTTCCATATTGTTCGCTATTCATCTATATAGTAAAATCTTATAATAAATGCTTACATGTAAAGAGTGTAATTTTCTTTCAAATTCTTCTTCAGTTATCTTTCTTATGTTTCTTATTCTACATTGACATCTATCGTAATGTCAGAACAAGACCATCAGGTCACACGTGTAGTGCAAAACACATTAACTGTTACCTATACTATACTATACTATTATACTGATCACAGTCTTTCCTAAAGCCAAGACATGTAGCTGCATCCACATGAGATGCACCCTAGTTTGAAAGTTTGAAAGTAAACATGTTGATATTTTGTGCTACTGCAGCATAATGAAGATGAAAGAAATAAAGCATGCCATTGATTAATTTACACTACACCCTATAACTACTGTAATTCGTAGCTGGAGCAGAACCTCTAGGCGGCAGTTTATATAATGTATTGTCTGTACTGGGCAATGGCAATACATATTTTGACTGATTGGTGTGTGCATAGGCTAGAATAAGTATTATGGATAATTGCAATAAGTGACTTTTTGTTTTGTTGTAATGTTTGTTGACTATATAATAGCCTACAATAAAGAAAGATATAAACAGATTTTTAAAACAGATAGTATAAACATATGTTTTTTATCGACCCAAATTCCAAAGTAATTAGTTTCTTCCTGTTCTTATTTATTTATTTATCTTTGCAAATGGAGATAATTATTTGATCTTATGCTTAATATGTTTATTCTTTTGTCATTGTGTTGTCTTGTTTTTAATTAATTTTCTTCTTCTCCTTTGTTTTTTATTATCATTACATAATAACCTCTTATTGTGTTCTACACTATGCTGTCTGAAAAAATAATGTCCTGTATTCAGCAGTGTCTGGTCTGTGAGTATAAAAAACCTGAGATGCAGAGTCTAACTTCATGGTGTGGATAAAAGACTCCGGCCATCTCTCCCTTTTGACTAACCGATTGATTTTATTTGACCAGATTTTTAAACAGGACATAGGTCTACAGACCAGAGAACTGATGGAAACAGACACAGTAGACTATAGCCTATATCTGGAACATAACTTTAAAAAAGCTGTAAAGGGGAACACTGTAAGGTCTGGGTTTATTTTCACTGTGGCCCTTTGAATGTGAGAAAGGAATGAAGAAAAGTTCAGACAGCGGCAACAGAAAAACTGCATTCACACAGTACTATGTGTACAATAGCATTTACCCTTACACAATTATGAATCCTATAGATGAAAAGAGAAAACACGTCACATTATTTGCACTAACTTCAGTTTTGAGGTAGGCTACTGGCACTTTATTGAATGCTTGAACTTTGTGAGACGCTATGTTTTGATTTCCCTGTAATGGATTTTTTTTTTAATTTCTTAGGCAGATAGAGCTACAACATTAAAATCCTTCATACAGGTTAATGCATTAATTATATTTATAGGCTGCTGCACCTTAATTCACATTCAGAATTTCAGTCAAAAGTCCAAATTATATGGATTGAAAAAAAGAAAAAAAATACAGTTTGTAATTACTTTATTGATTTCTATCTCCTGGCTATTATATTCCTATGCATTATATATAGAGAGATTAGGCTATATTACTAGACCCAAATTCCAATGTGATTAGCGCAATTAGCATTAGCATGTAGTTTGAGTTCGTATTTCAGGTTCAAGTTTATTTAGAGTCCTTAATCAGTGGTGCAGTCTGTTGTAGACTCTTCCATTGGTTTAATCCCAACTACAGCTGCATTGAGCTAATTATTTGCTTTTATATTTAATACTCTTTCAATAAATTGTTCTGCTTTGTTCTTGTTCTTATTTTGTTTTTATCAGTAGTTATGTTTCATTCTTATGATTTCCGTGGATGGCGCAATTCATTCTATTTTTTTGTAGGCTTCTTCTTCTTCTTTTTTGTAGGCTTTTTCCATCTGTGAATATTCTGTGCATTTGTATTATAGAAGTAATGTCAAGAAATAGAAATTGGATAATGACATAAGGTAACCCACTTATTACACAAAGATCCCTTCTGCATTTCTGGCTGTGCTCTATCAAAAACTGAATTTAACAAATTAGAAAAGTAATAACAGAAAAGCAAACATAAAGAAAAATTTCCATTCCATATAGTAAATTTCTAAGTCCCGTACCCTTTAAAACTTTTCCGCCACTCAGTAGGCAATTAGGCATAAACTTAGTCAAGTGCTCCTCCTCCCACATCATCCAAAAATATCACTGATCCCTGATTCGCGCTTTCCGGACATTGTCCTCTATCACAGGATATATTTTGCATGCCCCTGCTGTCACGAAGACCCACCACCCCAGGTAACTTATTACAGCCTGAAATGAACACCATAGGCTTCCAGGGCCAGGTTGCAGTGGATCCTATATGAAAAGCCGATGGGATGGCAGGGAGTTTGGCTGCCAGCCTATGGAAGGAAATTGGGGCTTACCTGTTCTTCGAGGTCCCTGCACTGTCCGGCCAACACTCTGACAGAGGACCGCACTTCACTCTGACCTGCCGCTCCTCTGCGGCGCACACCGCCCAGGTGCGGTGTCTCATTGACAGTTCATTTGGTTTTACATGTAAACGCAGACAACTAGATAAAAGAATATTATTTTCTAATAGACAAGGAGTCCTTTAGGTCCACTTGCTTAACGTTTCAACAGGGAAATAAAAGGGTGTGCTGTGACACCTGGTTAAAACATTCTCCACTCTCAAGGTAGACTATAAATAACTCTGCAATGACATATCTTATGACTTTGCATATTATTATGTGAGATCTATTAAAAAATATCAGGCTGATCTTTCCCAGGCTGTAGGTGCCTCGTAGACAATAAAACAGTGACCTCTTGTGTCTATATTAAACAATGCATTTAGTAGAAGCAAACTGCTTTTTAGAAACCCTTTTTATAAGTAGTAGCATAAATAGCTTCCCATGTCTGGCTGTTCTTTATTAAACCCATAATTTATCATATTTTACAGGACATCTTTCAGTTAAATCAAGACAGACAGAATGTTCTCAAGAGTTGTTTATCCCTTTGACACTGACAATTCTATATCTAATATCTAATGTGTGTGACTTGAGGTCACTGCAGAGGTGTTTCATGCACCTAAGACTTGTAAAATCATATTAGAAAAGATAAATAATTGATCACACTCCTATAGCTTTCTATTTTCCACTCTATGATCATTGACATGACCATAGTAAAAATGGAAGTCCTAGACCATTAAGAATCCTGTTTCTGCGCTGAACATGATAATATACATGATACTCTACATGATACTGTGTTTCCATAAATGAGATGAGAGCATGAACAGAAATAACTTAATAGAAGGCTTAGATGGGTGTATTCCAGATTTCATTATTGCAATTAGGAGTAACTTAAGGGAAGCAATAAAAAATTGCCCTGTATTTTTCTTAACTTAACTTTTCTTAACTTTCTTAACATGAATTTTAATAAAGAGCCTGTTGCCCAGTGAGATTTCTAAATGTTTGTAGGATTAAACAGTCTCAATAAAGGAACCACAAAGTGTATGCACATCTGGAGTTTGAATCTTTTGGGACTTAGAGGATATCAAAAGATATCATCCCAGCAGACTGCTTCAGCATTGCAGCCACAACACTACCTCTTTTTTATTTTTATTTTGGTGAGTACAGTCTGGAACGGCATTCATTTTCATAGCCCACCCAATATTTCTTTGATAAAGCCACAAAAATAATGCACTCATCTGAGGCCAGAGAGGAGCCAGTTAATTACAAGGAGCAAAAACAGCCAGCTCATGCAGGACCTGGAGGGATAGTTAAAAAAAAAAAAAAAAGGGAAAAAGACAGATCATCACATAGTCTTTGTACTCGAAACAGTGGTTGATAATAAAGGCGCCAACAAAGGCCATCTCTATCTTTCAGATGTTATACCACACGAGTGAAAATCACAAGGAGAAACTATACACTGTCGCTTACATGAATTAGATCGTAAGCACTGACTCTAAATCTTCAGTAACACAACCAAAGCAAGAAGAAAGGTAGTCAAAAATGGGAAAATACATTTAATAAATTAAGAATTCATGAAGAACAATCCATCTCTTATTC
>OMLF01036353.1:0-27153 GCA_900302615.1 Holocentrus rufus | reverse complement strand
GAAAAAATGAAATGAGAAAATGAAAATGTTTGGACATAAAATCATGACAGTAAAAATAAATAAAATAAATAAATAAAAATAAATGTAGAAAGCTGGGAGCAAATTGATTAAAATATTAAATAACACATTTTGAACCCCAGTCTGCACTGCATCTATTTAGCAAACATGCTGCAGTCCTAATCAAAGCCTGTTTAGAAGAAACTGTTCACACATAGAAGCAGGGCAAAGCAAGTGTGTTTGGAGGAAGCATTTAAAAGCTTTATCAGCGCTCAGATGCAGAGGGAGACTGTTCCAGGTCACCAAAATCTGGAGCAATGACATCACCACAAGTCTTTGTCCTTGTCCAAGGACCTGAGGGCTTTGCTGGCACATTTAACTTGTCGTTAATGTAGTCTTGAGCCAGGCCACGGAAAGTCAAAGAATCTTGAAATTGATTTTAAAATGAACCAGTGCAAGGACTTTGAAATGGGAGTAATGTGAACATTCTTTTTAGTCTTGCAGCATGTATTTGTTGTAGCTGTAGCTGCCCAATTGTCCCTTTGGGAAGACCAGAAAATCATCCATTACAGTCGTCCAGCTGGCTGCTCATGAATGCATGGACAAGTTTTTGCACACCAGAGAGAGAAAGAAATGACATAATTTAAAAAATATTCTGTTTTTGCATCAGAGTCATAAAATACAAATAAACATGTCGATTACCAGCGTCCCTTGTGTGGGGGGGATCTTTTTTTTTTCCTTTTCTTCTGTTAAGGAAATTATGTTTTGTCGATTTGTCTTCCTGTTCAGCCGGTCACTATGGCAGCTTTTTGATAAATAACTACCTGTTGTTTGGTCTCATTCCCTCTAGATATTGTTGTCTTGCTGTTTACTGCTCCTTTGAGTTATAGCACCAAGATGAACATCTTGGGAATGGAAACAATAATCTTGCCTGTCTGTGTCATACCAAATATCAGAGCAAAATGTTTCTCTTCTAATGGGCTGTAGCAGGGATAAACTGAAGTGGATGTCACCGCATCTGAGATTCAGCAAGGAGGAAAAAAAGAGAAAAGTGCAACCTTTGGAATAACAGCGAGGCTGTTGTTTTCCTCAAAGCCAATTTGGTGAGACTTACTTGGACATTGATGTACAATCCTCCCTATGTAAATCCTTGGTGACAAATAATCCTAAACGTCTGACATTCAGACATTCAGAGACAGAAACTGACTGGTAAATCAAGTAGTGCTGTGCAGCCTTTATATATATCATACATTTTTTCTCATTTGATAGCAACCTAGACCTTGGGGATATATATTAGAGAACTATGCATTTCAATGGATGCATATTTATGCTCTAGCTCTCATCTAACCTGCTGTATACACTGGCATGCCACGTGCATTCAGCAAGTATTAGATGAGCTTGTCTTTACAAACCACATTGCAGTACTACGTGTCAAGGTCATGGTGAGTCACAAGTTTTACGTACACACTCATTCAAGAATGATGACTATAGTGCTTCAATAGTGCCTTCCCCTGAAATGACAGAGCAGGCCTGACAGCAATCACTGAGGCTTCAATAGTTTGCTAAAACCCATGCAAGCTTCCAAATCGTGCTAAAAAGCCTTTCAACTTTGGTGTGTTTGTAGCTTCAGCAGAGGTCACTCACATTTAGAGTTCATATTTATTGCAAGGTAAAATACTTTGGCGAGCTCATCTAAAGAGGCACTGAATATGCCACTGAAAAAAAAAAAAAAAACAGGGTTGTACAGGATGTCATTTGTAGAGTAAAATTGCAGAAGAAGAGTGACTGGGACTGAATGAATTTAAATTTTAAGGACCTCTTTAATGCCACTTCAAACAAAAATAAGACCAATTCATCCTTACATAAGCCTGAAGATTTAAAACAAAAAAGAGAAATATACTGTAGATCTGTGCAACCAGGGAAGTTTTTCACCGAGTGCTATGCAAACCAGCTTTAAGACCTTTGAAATCATATTCAAGACACAAACACATCATTTAACCAGATACTGACAACAAGACAAGGCTGTTAGTCACAAGGCTTCCACTTGTCCTTATGAATCCTTCATACACACAAAACACAACAGCTCTACTGATGAAAAGTAGAATTAATTTGTTCCAACACATTTAAAATTAGACACTAGAGTGAATCGATTGCACCTTGAAACAACTCATTATGTAATAATGACAAATTTTGCAATAGCTTTCCAAAATGTAATGAATATTCCCTCTATTATGTAATGACCTGCATTTTGTAAAAACTTAAAAATGTAATAATTCATGGCATTATGTAATAAGTTATTACAAAATGTGAAAAAATTTATTACATTTTGTGCTCACGGGGTTTATTACAAAATTAGGCAAGTTATTACAAAATGTGGTTGTTACATAATAGAGGAAAAATGTATTATATTTTGGGGAGTTATTACAAAATGTGTCCTTATTACTCTGACTTGCTGCATCTTAGCTGTGTGGACAGAGTAATACTGGTGTGCTCTCAAACTTAACAAAGCAACTATGTGCCGCTACAAAGGGGATGTCAACCTCACCCGCTCAGCTAGCCAATCTGGAATGAGCCCCACTACTGAAGAACAAGGAGAGACAAAAAAGGAAGATAAACATTCACTCAGGACCAGACAGACAGACAGACACTAAAGGGGGGCAAGAAGAAAAGGAAGCATGTGGCTGCTTGCAATGTTCAGTTTGTCCCAAAGAAAAAAAAAAAGAATTATAGAATCAGTTTCTAGTCTAATCAGGTAAGGTTGTTACTCACAGCCTCCACCTGCTGAGTACGATTAGGTCTAGGGCCCTTTCATTCTTGCTCACCATGCCTCCTAGTTTGTCTGTCACAACAGATAGGACAAAAGGCTTTCAGAGAGCGGCAGTGACTCAAAAGAAGCCCATTCACTCATCAATTTAGCGGCTGGTCGGGACGCCTTCCTCGCTGTGAAAAGGAGTTGCTAGTCCCTTCATCGAGCAGTCATTTCCAGCTCACCTGGCCGTTGCAGCATCTGTGTGTCACCAGTGCTCCAGCTGCTGTGTGCCGTCGGTGGCACCAGCTATTGTTCTGCCAGGGTCTTGCTTTGTTGCATCCTCCACTCAGCTTGTTGTACACTGGCCTGCACCCTGGTCCTTGTAAACGCACAGTCCATTAAAAACATTTGCTCTAATCTTTCATTCAGTCACATGGGAGAGGTGGTGAATCTTCTTGCTCCCATCACTCCCCACACTATCTTGGCACCCATGACAGTGTGGTTGTACAGAGTGCAACATGTTGCTAGTGTCTCCTGTTAGGACCATAGTTCTCAGTTCTGGCCCTTGGAACCTGGAGCCCTGCAAGCTTCCATTGTAACCAGGGACTGATTTACACCTGCTATGCAAAGTGAATGCAATTAACTACCCAGCAGGATACAAAGACATCAGGAGGGCCATCACTGAAAACTATTAAGTTAACTAGCGCTCTCTTACGGCATTTGTAAGCGTTTGACCCTAGCTCTTTTTTCATTGTCCTTTGTTTTATTGCTCGTTTCTTCCTGAACACCTTGAACTAAGATTTTTCCTTAAAATTCCCCCTAAGTTCATCAAAGTTGGAAAAAGCTTTTTCCCCATATTGTACAATGTCAGAACCATATTGTGTATCTGCTGGTTGCAGTGCTTCAGTGAAGCTACATCCCACTTTTCCTGATAGGAATATTCACACCCATGATGCACCATTACATCAGATAGACAATATCTACATGTCTTCTGCATCATTTTATACACATTTGCCTGAATTCAGTGGAACACAGTTGCACAAAAATCTCTCAGTGTGTCCGTTCAGCTTCTGGTCTGCACCAAGTCCATTTTGTCACCTATCAAGATGCATATTGTCAAATTTTTCTATCGTGAAATTGCATGTGACAAACTTTTGTTTCTTCCCTTTTTGGCTGCAGCGATCTGCCCATCTCAGAAGAGTCTCATTGTCTAAGGCAGAGGGTCTGTCTTGGTTTGTTCACCCATAACTACCTTTGTATGGGGATGAATGTGTAACAAAATTAACAAAAAAATTCCTTGACGGTGTACCAAACACTATTTCTCTTTTATTTTTTCCCCAACACAAAACAGATCGCCACATATCCCCACAGCACCTTTAAAATCAATTAGTTAAAAAATACAGTTTTTTTGCTGTAATAATGAATTGATTGATGTGCTTTGCAGTAAATTTCTACATTAGGAAAGGTAAGATGAAGTTCTTTGCATGGAAGTCAGCCATAAATTTTTAAAATGCTCTACAACATCTACAAAATGTAGCGTGAGGGACTAAGCTAGCCATCCATTAAATTGTTGTTGAACTATAGGTTAGCTCTGGGGCTGTTTTTGATGGATGCCTACATGAGTTGTTTTAATGAACTTGAGTGCCAGGATGAGAGGAAATCTAATCACTTGAGTCCCAAGCTAAAAAGGTTTAAGCAACTCACCCCAAACTTACACTTCTTTTGTAATTTTGTTTCATGATACAAGCTAGTAGAAAAATTACTCGAATTATGAGCAGGAATTAAGTGGGAACAAGGAGTGAAGAGAAGACTATTGAGTAATTTATTTGAAAAAGACATCCATGTTGGGTTAGAGACAAAAGTGTAAGACATTATCCAGTGGGGCATTGGTTGTTTCCATAAATCTCACCACCAAAAAATATATATATACTTAGTAGTAGTAGTAGTAGTAATAGCAATAGAAGTAGTCATATCAGTTTATATTAATTTTATACATTTGGCCAAATTGAATAATTCCTCTACTGCCAAGAAGAAGGGTTACCACTTTGTCTCTATGTACATTGTTAGTCTGTGTAGCAAGTTGAAGGTAAACTTGCCTGTCTTATTCTGGTGATACCAACCTCCTATTGAAGGGTACAGTAAAATCTTAAAGGACTTGATATTGTTGAGTTGTTAATAATACCCGTCAAAATACATTGTGATCAAGGATAAAGCAAAAGAATATTGATTACACTTTTTAGGGTTACAGTCAATTTTATATGTGAACTATTCATTCAACAGGTATTAGCCTACTCATAAATACTAACATTAATGTTCATGTTAATATTGGTGTGTTAACAGTTAATTTTCTACACTGTGTATTAGTACTATTTAATTATTTATCAGTGACATTTTTATCAATTAATTATGTATTATTATATATTTGAGATGTTCATATTTCACTGTTCATTGTTTCCAAATGACAGTGAGGTTTGCATGTAGCCCAGGCCATTTGGATGTAATTTATTGGACACATTTTACTGACATTTCACTTTGCAGGCTCAATACCTTAGCATTGAGCAGTGAGCTATAGCAAGTCTCTTGTTCTAATAACTATATGCTAATGAGCTTAGCATTGGCAAACTTACTGCTCCCGCATTAACTGACTGTTATACGGTCGTCTGATTAGTTCTGTGGAGCAAATATTACATCCTCATAATTACAAATGGTTTACCTTCTCAGCCTTCAGCAACTCATACAGTATGTACACTGTTGTCAGATGAAAACCTTCTATCTCCAAAATGTATCTTTCAGGGAAAACAAGCGTGTTGTTTAATACGACCACCATGTATTTTCAATTTTATCCAATGGGACTTCATTTTTTAAGATTTTTCCCAGTCTTCCCAGTTCAAGTTAAAACATGAAAATCACCAAAATTGGAGTGATGATGTTTTCATATGGCAGCAGCAACATGTCTCTTATTCTACCCATCCTGTCCATATAGAGAAATTGCTTTGGATGCGGGAGGAAAGAGAGCTGGGTGAGGGTTTGTGTGTCACTTGTCACTTTATTGTGTGGGTGCCTCCCATGACTGATGTTTTCATTTAACTTGGTCCAAAGCATATCTATGAAGTTCATAGATATGGGATATCCCATTACTACCACCTTCACATATATCTCTGTAAAACATAACAATCTATCAGTATCAGGAAACAATTTCCAGAAAAATATTGATTCTTATTGCTCTTTAAAATGTTGTTATTGTTGTATTATTTTATTGTTTAATTGACACTATTTTTTTATTATTTATTTGTTTGTTTGTTTTTTGGACAGATTCACTTGTCTTCTTGCCTTCCAGTCTTGCCACCACTGTCAGAGAGACGGTGGCAGTGTGAATCAATGCTGCCCTCAAGTGGTGTGTTTGCCTCTCAGTAGGTGGTTGGCCCTAAATGGTTGGCTTTGTTCCAAATTTGTTCCATCTGCCAATGGGTCACTGAGCCTGGATGTGTTTGGTCGGTGTGCCTTCTTTATGTATGCTGTGATCATGGTCTAATTACAGAGTAGATGAGGAATAAATTCAATGTTTTCGCTGAGAATTGTTCTCTGTTTTCTTGCATCTGTAATGACTCAGCTGAAATTGTCTTATCGAAACTGACTAAGGGTCTTGTGTGTGGGATTCCCTTTCATAAAGCTGGCAATCAACCTGATTTAGTCTTCTTTTACTATACTTGTAGCCTCTTTTTTTTCCTTTTTATATTCCAGACCATTACTTCATATCCCTCTTCATTCCCCTCTCTACTAGCCCCTCTGCTGTCTCATCTCACAAGTCAGCAAAACGTATTTTCTCTCATTTTCTCCATCAGGCTCCTTCCTCTCACTTCCTAGATTCGAGTGAAACTTTACTCTTTTTTCCCCTGCAAGTTTCCCTGCAACCAATCTTCCCGGCCCTCTCTCTCCGCGGAGGACTTTAAGAAGCTTGGCACGATTCAAGGCCTCCCTCTCCCTGCCCTCTAGCCTCTTCCCTAATTGTCTCTCAAACCCCACATCCTTTATCTACACTGATTCTGGCTTAACTTCATTCTCTCCTCAGGTGCCTCAAATTTGTTTCCACCATCAGACCTTCCACCTGCCTTCTCAACCCTATCCCACCCATTTCTTTTCGGACTATTTAGCGCCGATGGTCATAAACATACCAAGCAGGCATCAAGCTGTGGACCGGTGTTTCACTCTGACAAACACACTGCTAGAACTCTTTCTTTCTCCTCGGCCCTTGTCCTCCCTTACCATCCTCCCTTGCCAACATTGATGACTTGGGGATCTAAGGGCATCTTAGCCCGCGTCCTCGGAGCTGCTGAATCATTTGTCCTATGGTGTGACTCCAGTATCCTCACTCTTAATGTAAAAAAAAAACTAATTATTGGTTTCCGTGAAAACTACCCTCCTGAGCCAATCTGTATTAGGGGAGAGGGTATAAAATCTATGAGCATTACAAATACCTTGGTGTTGTCTTAGACAATAAACACAACTGGAGGACTGGTACAGTACCCATCAAATATACTGCATAAAAAGCTCAGTCCAGACTTTTTTTTCCCTTACAAAAAAAAAAAACTTTCAGCATGTGCTATAAAAAATTAACCATATTCTATAACAGTGTGGTTGCAAGCACACTCACCTTTGCCCTCATCTACTGGAGGGGTAACATAACAAAAGATGAATACAACAGACTGGATACGATTATCTGCAAAGCCAGCTCTATGGTGGACTGTCAGACATATAAATATATACATGTCAGCCATATCTTCTCCAAGAAGGTCCCTAGATAGGATTCAGAAAATCACGGACATTACCAGTCATCCATCATATTGTATTCCATACCAACACAAGAGTAGTTTTAGTCACAGATTCATACTACCCAAAATATCCACAAAGAGATTCACAAGATCTTTTATTCCAAGTGCCACGAGGCTGTGAAATGATGCGTATGGAGCTCGGCCTGATACATTTTGATAATATGTATAAATTTGCGTTTGAGATGGAGTTATTTTCTGCTTGTGTTATTTCTGTAATAGTCTGTGGCAAAGTAATTTCCCTGCTGGAATAGGTAATTACTGCTACTACTACTGCTAACAATACAATGATGAGAAAGGATGAGTAAACCAGTGTAGCAGCCAAGTGAGGCAGACCAGACCTTTACTGGTCCCATTTGGGTAATATTAATGAATGCACTTTCTGCTGACTCAGATGCAACCTGTTACTACATTCCTTACACAGAAGTTCTCTTTGTCCAGGGAGCACTAAAGCGGGAAGTATAATGCTTACAAACTTTTTGCAGATTGGTATAAAGTAATGCTACAGATGTTTTTCGTTCAAATTTTAATGCTGAAGAAGACATCAAACCTCCTGCTCAGAGAGGGATGATGACTTCATCCCTTATATCATATCGTGATATGAGACTAGATATTGTCTCGAATTTTCGATATCGTAATATTGTTTCCTGTTCCTGGTTTTAAAGGCTGTATTTCACTAAAGGGATACAATTTTATGAACTTATTAGACTCTTCTAGCTGCTCTTTTACTGCCTCTTCCTGCTTCATCATCATATGCACATAGCGTTTTTTTTTTAATCAAAACTCTCATATGTAAATATCTTTTGAAATGACAAATAGTCATCCCTAAAATATCAGTATCAAGGTATTTGCTCAAAGACATTGTGATATTTGATTTTGTCTGAATCACCCAGTCCTGGAGCATGGTTCCAAAAACAGAAGTACTTGCATAGTTGGTGGGACCAGATTCTACAAGAACTTGAAAATGTCTGTGAAAAATAGATTGTTCTTGCATATCACCCTCCTAAAATTATTTATGTGGTTCATAAATCCAATTCACCCAATCATATCCTCCCTAAAGTATACAAAAGAATATCAGATTCTGTGAGACCCATTAGCAAAGACATCAGTCTTTAAGAATTATTTATTTATTTACCCATCTTAGTTAAATCCTAAGTCAAGACTTTTCAACTGTATACTAAAAAATCTGGAATTTGAAATGCGTCAATATATATTTTTTTGACTTGCCAAGTATTTGATATCAAAAGTCTTCACACAAACATACAACATCAGCTTTGCATTGCACTGCTGCACTGCTCTGCCACAGCCATCACCACAGTTCAAGGTTCCTCTGTGGCGGTGTACAGGTATAATAATTTCCGTTTTGACAAAAATGTAGGTAGAAACATGAGTTATATATTTGCTCATCACAATGCTAGTTTATTTATTACTTGTTTTTGTCATGAAGACATTTTTAATCCATTAGAAAACCCATTTCAAAAGTTAGTTTAAAGGAAAGGTTCTACTTAAAGGAAGACCATAAAATCCAGTTACAACTATAAACCAGTACTTTGTGACAACTTAAGACCCAATCAGGTGGATCAACATGGTATGCTAATTAAACTTGTTAATCTGGCTGCCTATTTTTGCTCATATTGAGACCTTTCAGAAGTGTTGAGGCCTTGATGCTCTTAAAAACTGTCTAACGATCACAAAATAATATATTGTATGGGATGTCTCAAGAGCTCTACAATTTAAAGATGACAAATGAGGACACTGTAGTAGCTCATGGCTCATGAATTTTAACTTTTGAGAAAATCCTGGCAACCTGGGAATCAGTGTCATTCAGTGGGAAATTTAGGTTGTGTTTGATTCTGGTCTTATTTAGAAGAAAGTCCAAATCATTTCTAACTCTGATTTGCAATCATTACCCTAAGAAAGTTATTGATGGCTTTATTTAATCTTACATTGACTATATAGCTTGTAACTTAAGTTCTTGGCTCCGCAATGAGGACCTTACTTATTTGCAACTACAACTCAGAAAGCAGCTGCTATACTTTCAGCTGTTCAAGTGGTCTCATTTAGTGCCTTAAGAAACAGTGAAAATGAAGAAACAGAGAGTAGCAACAATCGACCTATGTGGCCTTATGGGTTGGAGGATGTGTTGATTTAAATATATTTTCGAAGAAATACTTAAGTGGGTTTATATCACGGTGTCACTGGATCCTGTAAAGTGTTTGCTCTTCAATCTAGAGACAGTCATTTGTCATCTTGTGTGTCTGGGCTTTCCACCTCTCTTTCTGTCCTGATTAGATCCAGTTTGCTTTCTTATTTAAGGACAGTAGCTCACACCTTTGTATGACATGTTCAGTATCTTGGCAGATGGCAATATCAAAACGGCAACTGACTGATGAGTCTCAAAAGAAAGTTGTTTCTTTTTTGTCTTTTTTTCTTTTAACCAAAAAATAACTTCAGAAATGCCGGTGTACTGGATACTGAAAGGAAGATATTAGCCTCAGTAAACAGCACAGTTGTTTACATTTACACTTGATATAATGGGTGTGTTTTTTCAAGCACCAAATTAGCACCTACGCTTGATTACTTGAAGATGAGATAACAATGTGCTGTTAATAGACTGCAGTAATGACTGCTGAGGATGAGGCTTGGCAATGATATGCAAGTCCAAAAAAAAAAAAAGTATTAGTAATTTGTACCTTGATCAATATCTTGACTGCATTTTTTGATCAATTTAATTCTTAGTCCAGCACAATACCTTAAATTATCCACTTTGTGATAGATGTGTAAAAATTGTATTCAACAGACACACACAAGATGATTAAATTACCTCCTTGGTAGAGGTAATTATGAGAGACATTACATAATAAATAAGCACAGTTAAAATAAACATTTAAAAAAAGTTTTATATACATCATTTATGGATACTACTTAGGGTAATATTCATGAATGGATACTACTCCAAGAAGGAAATGTAATCATCTTGTTTGTCATTTTGTCTGTCTGTGACAAAGATATCTCAAAAAGTTCTGAACAAATTTACATGAAACTTTGTAGAAAGAGCCAAGGAAGAGTCTATTGACTTTTCAAGCCAATCAACTGAAAGGGGGTGCGGCAATGGACATGTCTTGTCTGTTTGTCTGTGACAAAGGTATCAAAAAAAAAAAAAAAACGGATTGAAGTGAAACTTTGTAGAAAGATTGGTCCTGACCCAAAGAAAGGTTCATGAACTTTTCATGCCAGTCAGGCAAAAGGGGGCAAGGCAGGGGGTTTGTATGTTTGTTGTTCTTTGACAAATATATCTAAAAAGGTTATGAACAGATTTGCACAAAACTTTGTAAAAAGATTGATCATGAGCCAAGGAAGGACTAATTAATTTTTCACATCAATAACCCAACAGATGCAACAAGGACTAACACAAACACGACATGCACTTGTTACAATGAGCTGCCTCCTTGGCAGCAGTCATTTTTCTAGTATGCATTTGAGTATTTATACTAAATTTCTCTCAGGATACACTTGGAGTGGCAGAGTGCAGAGCACTGCCAACTCTGACAGTCTTTTTTTACACTTGCAACCAATAAGTTAGATAGATAGATTCCTTTACAGGTTATCTCAATGAGATCAAGATGTCTTTTACAGGAGAGACCCGGATACATAAAAACATTTACAACTGGATTGGATGGACATCACAAAACATTTGAGTATGAACATGCAGCAATCATGGTAACATGGTAACATGCACCAGACACACAGCATTAAAGGTAATATCTACAATAGTGACAAACATATCGAGGCAAGAAGTTTAAATCTTGCACTGGAGGGAGACAGTTCAACTTCCCTTTGAGTTCATTCCATTTATGACATACTTAGGTGAAGTATTTAAAAGCGTTTTTTCCCAACTCTGTATTAACATAAGGTACAAGTAAAAGTAATATATCTTGTGATCTGATGCAACAATCAAAAATCTTAAGACCGATCCAGTAATCAGGATGTTTATGAAGTGGGGACCTGTAATGAATAAAACACTACGTACAGCATTCCTCCAATTCTAGAAAAGATCATTTCTCTTTCTCATACTAGTTGCAGTGATTTCTCTCACCATTTCTGTCCTGTTATAAAGTATTACGCACAGTAAAGCATACCGCATCCAGAGGTTTTAAAATGGTGCAGTGTGCATGTGTGTCATGTTGAAGCAGGCAAGTGGACCAAACCAATAAAAATGATTTATTTCCAGACTAAAGTTTACAGAGGCAAAGGCAAACTGAAATGGCTGGGACAAGGAACAAATATCACCACTACAACACCGGGAAACACTGAAAACAAATTGATAAAGAACAATGGGCACAGACAGGTATAAATACACAGAGAACTAATCACAAGAACAAGACACAGCTGAGTGGGGAGGCACTGAAAAGAGGAGGGAAACACTCAGGTGGGCTAACAATGGAGACAACGAGGGCGTGGCAGGCAGCAACACAGGGGCAGAGCTAACGAGACTAACACAGGGCACCATTCTGTTCAAGTGTAGCAGAGCTGAACCTTAATTAATGTCATTAGTAACACCTGTACTTGCCCTACTATTTCATGTCAAAATGGCTGCAGTGAAAAGGGTCCATTCACATTTTTATAGATTGGCCTTTATATAAGACTTTAGCACTTTTACTTGGTTTGATTATTTCATTTAATGTTTTAGTAATCCATTTTATTTTTTATGTTTTATTTTTGTCTTTATTAAATTGTTTTGTGAAGTGCTTTGAAACTATGAGTTGTTAAAATGTGCTGTGTAAATAAAGCTATTATTATCATCATTATTATTATTATTATCATCATCATCATCATCAATAGACAGACACAGCAAATAAATAGGACAATAATGTGTGTAATAGGTATGGAAAATAGGGCACGGTGGCCATATTAGATCTAAACATAGATCAGTGAGATTGAAAGGACAGTAGTGTTCTCTTTACATACAATAACAATATTATGACTTTTGGGTTCGCTACATCATGGAGTTTTTAGATTACTAGAGATTCAACGCCTGGAGAATAATAGGGATAGCACAGGTTCAAGGAACAGGAGTTTATTTGTATATTATGTGTTTGTATTGTGAGATACATCTGCCCTATATTTTGTTATCTGGTATATTAAACATGGTCCGCCTTTTTTGTCACTACTTGCTTTGAAATTTATTTTAATATACTGAAATGCTTGTAATTCATGGAACATAACTTTTTGAGGTAAGTCTGCTTTCCCCTCTCTGCCAGTAGAGAGAGTTGTAAGCTTGGAATGCAGTTTTCTCACACACCACTTGATGGGAGCCAGGAGCATCCCAGGCTACTACAGAAGAATTGTTTACTGATGGGGATGGTGATGGCTTGAGCTGCATTAAGCCTCTAAGACAGACCAGAATAATACCGGAACAGGCAATGTTGCCTTCAAAATATAAGCTCAAAATTTATCACTTGAGTGTCTTAATTCTGATTATTGGATTTTCTTATCTGCAAGTCTAGTGTGCAGTATGGCATGGATATGACTTCAAACAGTTTTTGTTTTGCGCACTTTTGTGCTTACATGTTTGTGTATTTTTGACAGCAATTTACACAGGCCTACATATATGAATATGAATATTTTACAACAAACTACACATACTTATAGTTAGTTTTATAGATAGTTTTATCTAATATGAAACAGTTGCATGACCATGAATAACTATATGCAATATTAAAACAACCCATGTTTCATGATTGCCAAGAACACAACATACACGAAATTCTCCTTAAACCCATAATGCATGTGTCATGATCTAAAGGACCATTCACTGTCTGTCTTTTCTTTGTGAGACTGGGGTGTTTTTAACATTGCACATGCAATTATTCAGTAGTCCTTTCTGCAGACAGGTTTATAACATGAGTAAAAACATAAGTTTGAAATATCTCCAAGACACACTGAAGATGTGATTACTCAGACGACCAACTGAGGTGGTTAAAGGTACATTATTTGGAGAAACCAAAACACAACAAAGTGTAAATGAACCATGTGTTCGCTCCATAGCCCTGTGCAAAGTAAGCAGGTAGCAACCTGCAGAAATCTTACCAAAACTGAGTATTTATCACGACTCTCTAGGGAAACAAGAGATGTGAGGAGATTACCACAAAATATATATGCTATCCCAGAAGAAGTGGTAAGTGATGCAATTTCTGTTTTGGTGAAGAAAAGAGATCCGGTGTCAGAGACATGTTTTAATGCACATAATGCATGTTTAACCCATCTGATTTCAAATTGAGACATGCTGAAACAAACAAAAACAACAACAGCATTTTGCTCTGAAATGCGTAACCGGAAACCCTAATATCAATTACGGTTGGCTTCACATCAGAGGCGGGCTGCCACTCAGCCGCTGAGACCCGCCCCTTTCGGAGAATAGGACCAACTGCCCTGACCACCAGACAGAAAGCAGTCACTCCGGAGATTTGTTACTCTCTGTATCTCTGTATCAGAGGCAGATTTCACGATGCCTGCAGACCATATTCAAGGTAATACCTACAAACTGTGGTGCGGGTCTGTGTATTTTCTGGGCATTTGGTATCTCTGTGGCATGCTAACTCCAGTCTCCCGGCTTGCTGCTGATGAACGGTTTTTAGCTAACCTAACGTTACCGTTGGAGCATTGAGTCTTTACAATGGAGCATCAGTACTGTAGGCCGGCTAGCTAACCAGCTAACCTTGGACACACTGATGATATTATTTCAATAGCATGATTTTCTTTTTTTTTTCAGGAGGGAAAGCCTTTGGACTATTAAAGGCTCAGCAAAGGGAAAGATTGGAGGAAATTAACAAGGTATGCCTGCTTTGTCTTTTGATAGAGGCTAGTTGTTTCACAGGCTTTTATAATTTATTGAGCATGAATAACGTTACACTTGGCATTGGTCCTTTCTATCAGAGAGAGAGGCGACACTGATACGGTTTAACTATATGAGGAGCTGGCCATGTCTTGCTAGAGCCGGAAACAATTATTTCCATAATGTATCACAATTGATGCGTGATGCAACGGATTTCACATTGATTTTTTGGGGGTAACTTGTTGAATGGCCGCATGCTGTTACATGTCTGTGTGGAGGGAGGGAGCATTCCTGGCGACTGGCCAGTCGGCTGGTCACTATCTGTTAAATTAAATTGTGTGTGTGTTATTTAAAACTATATTCCGCGTAGTAACATACCCCGAGACTACTTGGGTAGCTGTGAGGCCACCTCTGTTACTCCCGTTGTCCCCTTGCGCTTCGACGGGAAACAGGTGTCTGGGACCGGGAGGCGGGCTGAATGAGCTCTTTGTCTATTTGGGCTGGGATAGGCCTGCCCAATTCCGTTAGCTACCTCTGTGAAGCTCCCATAGATAAACTAAATTTCTGTATCCTCTCTATCCCCGCTTTCTCCCGCCTGTCATAAGCGTTCGGCTCCGGCCACATGAATGCCTCCAAGAGGAAATAGGTCGCGGAAAGAGGGCAGCCTGGAGCACCACTGACGTCTCTGCGCGCGGGTGCGAGTGTTCCCCGCTAACTAACAGAGATTACATTCATGCAGTTATACAGTCTCAAACATCCCTCGGGCCTGCTTGACATCAGAGAGCTGGGAAGAGAAAATGCCTCTCTTACCCAGCAGCTATGTGTAATGTCAGCGTGATGTCACTAGATGAGTTTCCTGATGATTCACTAGATGAGTATTCACCACGCACTGCCCTCACCTTATGCCATAATATATAACATTTGTAGGATGCTTTTATCCAATGAACCTTACATTAGCACGGGTGCATACATTTTGCATTGGTGGATCTTGTACAATCAAACCTCCAGTCCTGGTGGTGTCTGTGCCAAGTTAAATGTGTTGAGCTTAACAGGATCATCCACATTTTTGTCATTTAGCTTGGGCTTGTTTTTTTTTTCTCATTTAAAATTAGTCTGAATGAAATAAAACGAAAGAGATTTAGATCAAGAGTTAAATTACATATTTTGACCTCTATTTAAACTCAGTATTTCCTACATAATAGCGCTGCACTTGTTCAATCATACTGGAGTGTGGGGAAAGAGGGGGAGAGACTGTGATATACAGTGTGATAAAAGGCATTCCTTTGTGTGGAGGCAGCGTTACAGTGACTCAGCTGTGCTGAGTCAGGTGTCCTTGATAAACATCCAGTGGTGGCATTTATCATACTCACCCTTAATTGTAAGCTTTGCAGACACGTTCAGGTCAACACTGAGAACAACCTCACTTAACCCGTATACATTTTCGTTTGAGCATTCAGTACAGTAATTTTCCTCACACTCACTCTCTCCCCCTCTTCATCTTTTCCTCAGAGATTGAAGCTACGACTCCCACGTGGCAGATTGCTCCATTATAATTTCATTAAAGTACATCTCTTCAGGCGTTTTTCCGCTGTCTTCTCTCCGCCCTAGTGAGGTGTTCCACTTTATGAACAGAGCTGTGAGAAATGGCCATCAGGGAGGAGGACGATTTCAAGATTGTAATTCGTGGTGCTGAAATTCGAGTTTTTGACACTTTGAATCCTCTGTCAGGATAGAGAAATTAATGTCGGAGTTCATATTCATTTTTTATTATCACGCTATTGTTATATATTTAGCTGAGTAACACAGGTTGCCTATAGATGGGTCCTTTCTCTCTAATTTTGCACATAGATAGCCCTGATAGCTCATAACCTGGATACAAACAATGGTATTGATCGGTCATTCTTGTGTAAGACTCGGTCTAAGGCTTCTTTTCCATTTTATAGTAATAGATAAGCACACAACAATACTGGAATGCCTCAGCAAATTTTTTCATTGTTAAGAATTAGGAGACTCAGACGGCCTTTGTAATTCATTGACCACAGGCAAATAGCCCCAGTGTAAGCTATTGGCTAGGTATTTCAATAATCAATCCTGTAAAACCTATTTTCTGTAACTAATTTTCAGCTTTGTTTGCTCCTGTCTCTTCTTCCCAGGAATACATGGAAGACCAGAAATACAGGGACGAAGAGGACCTGCCAGAAAAACTGGAGGGTTTCAAAAGTAAGGAAGTCCAGTTCTGCCCTCAGATATATTAGTTTCCTCCCTCATATCAGAGAAATCCACAGGAATGTGTGTAGTTACTGCAGGTATGCAGCTGGCTACAGTGAGCAGCCAACCAAGTGTCCATGGGTATGCAACTGTGTCTATGTGTGGGTGTGTTCCTTTTTCAAGACTTTGGTCGAGATTGAAAACATTTGTTTATCAGTTGGCAATCTGCAGTGCACACACATAAAAGTTGTTTTTCTCTTTTTGTTTGTGTGGGAGAGAAAGTCAGGCTGCTGTGATTTCTAAGTGGTTTGCAAGGCCAAATCCTCAGTGGCCTTAGAGGAATGTGCCGGGGCGTTCCTCTGTGTGTTGTTGTAATACAGAGCTTTGGGAGAACTTGTGGCTTCAGGGAATAGAAAAAAACACCGCTACCAGAAGCTGATTAAGGGAATATAATTGCGTGACTTATCAAAGCACTCCTCCCTATTCCTCTTGATACTGTTGCATACTCTGTCCATGCTTGTGTATGAACAGTATTTCTTTTCTTTGACGGTAAGACTTGCCAGACATAAACCGAGGAACAAAAGACTATGTTTATTTTAATAAGACGCATACATCTTGAAATGAAGAACATTGTTCCAGTGGCCTACTTAGAATCCTTTCTTGCTGGAGGAAATGGAGCAGTAGTATATAAACAGAAAGGGGACCCAGGAGTGAGGTCCTGAGAGGATAGCTGCTTTCTTCTTTCCCTTAGCTCCTTTCTCCATGTTGTCCCAGTGACCCAGAGGTCAGTATCGAAATTCTCTACTGTTCAGCTGCCAAACAAATCATATCAATACTACTGAGGACCGGAAGATGTTAAGTCATATTAAACTGTTTAAATTAGATCTGCGACAAATACTTTCATTGTTGATTGATCTGGCATCTATTTTATCTATCTATTTTTTCAAATAATTGGACTATTATTTTATAAGCTCCATTAGTCATTATAAAAATAAAAATGAATAAAGCAGTTACAAATTGCAGTTAAAGACTTTTGCTGACAAAGATGAAAGTAATCCAATTGTTGGTTATTAGAAAAATAACCATTCAAATTTATTGAATGATTGTATTTTATTGTCTTTGTGTGTTATGGGAAAATATTTTCTTTTAAATGTTATTTTATGTTTATAATACAGAAATTCATTATTGAATACCATGGAGAGGACATAAATTTATGCTAATGAGAACACTAACAGTAAATTATTATCATGCAGCATTGTTTTTGGCACTTTGGTCTTTGCTGAGAAAAAGCTGAATTAGCAATCGCACTAATGTGATAATTCCTTAATTCAGGCCAAAGTTTCCATAACTCTGGTGCCAGCATTAATCTCGCCTCTTCCACGGCCCAGCTTGTGATTCCCTCCCCTTCATTGAAACTATCCAAGCCTGGTGATGGATGACAAAATGGAGAGCCTTCCAATTTTGTTTGACCTCCATTTCCCAATATTTTGTACTCAATGCACTCTCAACATTGCTTGGATTCATAAAATGTATTGTATTCAAATTTACTAGATCATTTTACAAAGGCACAAATAGTTGGTTACATGAACGGGAAAAAAACAAGCAAAAATAAAAACAAAACAACACTGTCCTCAATGCAAGGACCTAACCATGTTGTATATAGAAAATGCTGAAATCTCTTTAGGTTAAAACAAGTTAGCTACTTGTTTTTTTTTAAAAATGGATGGATCAAGTAAGAAGTTACATCAGGCCCCAGCAGTACTTGCCTAAGGCTTGTTGTCAGAGTCTCAAGACAACAGGCTTGAGAGCAGAGGTCAAGTTGTTTAAGAATGATTGACAAAAGCCTGAACTAAAGCTCCCATTTACCCTTTGACTGGGTTTTGCCAGTATGATGAGAAATTACATTTTTGTCAGCAGGCCATAGTGGCAGGGGAGGTCACAGAGTTCATCATCCAATTATTTAAACTATCTCAGCAGTCAAATTGTTTTCTAGAATAGAGAAGCAACTCCAAATGCCATCTGCCAAAGTCGATAATTGAACCACCAAATAGCTAATGGGTGGTGTTAATTTTTCACCCTTCCAAATATGTCAGAGTTCAAGAGTGGAGAGCAGTGATGGAGATGTCAGCAAGACCAGCTGCCAACTCAGTCTGATTAAGAGTGCTTTCAAGAATCTTTATAATGTCATTATAATTCAGTTTTCTCTGTACAGCACCTTGAATTTACCTCTGTGTATGAAATTTGCTGTGTAGATAAAATTGCCTTGCCTTGCCTTATATAGAGTCAAACAAAGGCAAATCATTGTGAAACATCAATGATGTTCACCTAAGTTCAATTTGTACCCTGGAAAACAAAGTATTGTTGATTTTTTACCGCCTGAATCATTAGCAGTTTAACATATGCTCTTGTATGTGAATGTAATGCCTAGATTTATTTTCTTCTATCTAAACAATGCCTAAATATCACCTCAAAAATATGTTTTAGTGTTTCTCTTTAATTCTTGACTGCGGAGTATTAAGATTGAAAACCAACAGATCATATGCTTTTTTTGCTTCTGTCCCTGAACTCGTTGGAATGTGAGAGAGAAGTAGAAAAAATAGTCCGAGGAAGAATTGCTCAGGGGCTCTCAAGTAGATGGCGCTGTCATTTCGGAGCAATGTGGGTCAGAAAGAAAGATTGAAGACTTGAGAGTCATTTTCAGAGACTGTAGATGATCAACAGGCAGCACTGCGACGAGTGGTCCACTCAAAAACTGCTGTTTGTGTGTGTGTGTGTGTGTGTGTTTGTGTGTTTGTGTGTGTGTGTCTGTCTAGAGGCCCACTCCTCAGAGTTTACGAACAGGGTTAGCATTGTCCCCTCCCACCCCCCATGCGTTCACACAGTGACACAGTTCCATAGCTAAAGCCCTTCTCTTTCTACCCCCAAAAAGAGACACAGAGGCTCCATTGTGAGAGAGAAATAGCAAGCGTAATCTGACCAACTAAAGTGATCTTCAGCAGAGAGGAGAGTGGTGAAATTTAGGGAGAAGCATGTTGAGAATGTACCTTTAAGTGAAACAGAATGGCATACAGCTGCTTAAAATTGATGCAGCCAATAGCTACAATTCAAATGCAAAGCAATCTGGCTATTGTAAGGTTAGCTTAACCAGACAAGATACATCTAATGTGCTGGATAATCTGCTACATTCCCACTGGCTCTAAATCTCACTTAAAGCATTAGTTTGGATTTATTAACACAAGGTAGCATGACTTCTAGTGATTTTGATTTATGGACATTATCTCCAAAGGCAATCCCTGTGGTCAGAGTTGAGCGAGCAGGAAGCGAAATGAAAAGGAGTCAACAGGGTCAGCTAATGGACAATATTTTAAGCCACAAAAAAAAAAAAACTCACTAAATTGTATAAACGATCCTCAACAAAATTACACATTAATAATGCATTCAGCTGCATTGCTCCCATTAGGCAGATGTTAGGCTATATCTGGGAACTACTTTGCTTACTGAAAAACACTACTGTATTACTACACACTGGAGCCTGTTACTTATAACCTCACGTATCAGTTCTGCCAGCAGAAAAAGTTCCAGGAGGGAAATTCTTCATTACATTGGTGTTATTCAGGGGACTGCTTCTGCAGATAATGTCCATCTGTGGATATCACTAGTAACAAGTCATACCAATCCGAACTATTAAATTGCACTTTTTGCAGGTGATGCTACTGACCTTTGCTCTGCCATCAACAAAGCTGACAATGCAAATCCAGATCAATCCCCTGAAAAAAGGTTTGGCATCAGGGACTCTGCCTTTGAGTGGTTAAATTTCAGTCTTACCAATAGAACATTATCCATTGTAGTTGAAGATGCTTCCTCAACTCTGGTCCCCTCGCCTATGGTGTTCCCCAGAGGTCATTCCTTGGTCCCGTGTTGTTTTCAATTCACATGCCTCCATTAGAGCAAAAGCACATTCTCTTTCATTGTTGTGCTACAGATACAGTTTTTTGTTCCTCTGAAGCCAAGTGATGCTGGCTGCTGGAAATTGTGTCATCAACAATAACATCTACAATAAGCTCAGCATCATGGCTACTGCTGCTTCTGCTCCTGTTCCCCCAGATTTTGGGCTGCTTTTTGACTCAGACCTGTCAGGTGATGAGGGTTGTTCAGATCTGCTTCCTGTAGCTGAGGACCATCTATTGAATCAGTGATTTTCTTTGTCATTTTTGCCTTGAGAAGGTTATTTTTCCACACCTTTATTATTTTAAATAGTTGAGCAGTCAAACAAGTAGCTGACTATTTGGATAACAGTAGTAATATTATTATTATTATTAGCGCTACCCAGATCTGTAAGGATAACTTTGGGTTCTGAGGATGAACAGAATGGATGAACTTGATGGAATGAGTAGAGTCGGGTAAAACAAAGGCACATTACATATACCACCCAAGGTTTTTTTTTTCCTGGCTCAACAAAAGCTTAGATGGTGTCTCAGCGCAGATGGCTTTGTCAATGTGGCTAATTTAACACCCAAATCTCTTCTATTGCAATTTTGTGCTCTTATAGACACCAGTTTTTGACAGACTAATATTGCACTGTCTTATTTGAGGCATTTTCAAGCTTTTTATTCAGATTTTCAAGACTAAAAAGGCAAGAACAGACATAAGTTTGTCCGTATTAATTCATCAGTCCACCCCTGTTGGTCCCCACGGTGATCTTTATACCCGATTGGCATCTTATTTTTATTCCATTTCAAGATTGTTGCCATTGTGTTCATAATTTAAAGTATTCTCTGTATTATGACAGGACAAGCCCTGTGTTATACTGTCAAAATGAATACTGGAATATTATCAGAGAAATGAGATGGAAATTAAACAGTTAATGGGATAATTTATTTTCAGGAAATCTTGTGCTTTTCATGTGTAAGATTATGCATTAAAAGGGCTCGGCTTATATCCATTTGCCTGTTTTTTAATAATTGCAGATTTGGCCAGGATTAGTGCCTTACCTGCATGGGGCTGGGCTTAAGGGGGGTCATACTCATTTTGAAAATGGCTTGAATGGTTGACAGTGGGAAAAAAAAAGAACATCGCTCTGCCAACTTGAGCAATTTTGTTTCCCCTCTTCTGGTTGTTGTGTTTGATCTTTCATATTTTTGCTATTCCTCTCCTTTGCTCCCACCTTTCATTCTGTCTCTCTTGTGAGCCCCACTCAGCTGTTTTATGCCTCTCTTCCTCTGACACACACACACACACACACACCTGCCATTATCAGCTGTTGGTGCATTTTCTTTTGCCAGGTCAGCTGTCTGAATGTGTAAGAGAGTGAGATAATCACTATGTGGCAACAGTTTGCTGACACTTGAGATGCCAGCTGTGGGGATTGATGCTGATGAAAAAGTTCAGGATAAGTTCATGAGTTCAGAACAAATAGCCACTGTGTAGTATGCTGACAATGTCTTGTGTGTATTTACTTTGCAGATAAATATGCCGAGTTTGACCTGAATGACCAAGGAGAGATTGGTGAGTAACAGGCAGCACTGAAACACCAGCTGCACAACAGCACTGCAGTCAAAACAACCTGTCAGCTGACACGTGTGTGTATGTGGTAACAATATGAGAGAACAGTAATTAAAACTGTACGTTGTCTGAATAGTGTGAGGAGACGATCTGAACAGGCTCATGTGTCACTTTTGTGTCCCATGTGTAAGGTGAGACCATGTCCTACACCAGTGTCAGTGGCCTATGATGCTTTACCAGGTGTGAAGTGAACAGTAACCAGACAACAGATACAGTGACTTTAAATGTCTTCACCTTTAGAAGTCTTGAAAAGGTGTAGTTTCCTAATTTTTGTGATGGAAAATGAAACGTGTTATGCAGGCTTACATTCCATTTGATAATACAGTTTTTTTCTTTTCATATTTGTTTCTGTTGCAAAATTGATCTTAAATTTTATGTATCTTAAAAAGTCACCAAACAGACGAGATCTTTATCATCCCGACTGGCTAACTGTTCTGACCAGAAATGTTTTTATTCACTTGTTCTGTGTTCTGCACTGAAGGAGGAATGGTTATTTGGAAATGATTCATGTTCTTGAAGTCTGACCATGGGTCTGATTTCTCAGATATGATGGGTCTGAAGCAGATGATGGAGAAGCTGGGAGTTCCCAAAACCCACTTGGAGGTGAAGAAGATGATCTCGGAGGTTACCGGTGGCAGCAGCAATACTATCAACTATAGGGACTTTGTCAAGATGATGCTGGGCAAGCGCTCAGCTGTGCTCAAACTGTAAGTAAACCGCCATGTACATGTGTGTGTGCGGGGTGGGCAGGTGGGGATTATTTGGGTCTCAGCATTGATTGATTGATTGATTCCAGACTTATAAACAGATTTATAGCAGACTTTGTGCCTCTTAAGCCCTGACACACCAAGCCAACATTCAGCCCTCAGCTCTTGTCTGGTTGTCTTGGCCTGTCTGTGGCTGAAGATCGCTTGTAGTTTGTTTGTTTGTATGTCCTTCACCATCAACCCTTGGTGGCCCTCCTCAGCGACTTCCCAGCCAATTCAGCATGTTGAATTGGTGTTGGAGCCCATTGGGGGGAGAGAGCTTTCTAATTGACTGTTCAGCCTAAGCAAATCAGAGCATGAAAAGAGAAATCGAAACCCAGTTGTGTTGATATCGTGCCAACTAGCCAGTCAGCTAGCTAGCCAGTAAGAGCTAGCTGCAGTAAACAAACCCTCTGCAAACAAAAGTCCTTTGAACTGACAAAGCCAGTGACAGCTGCAACTTCTCAAACATAGAACGAAACTATTTGAACAGATTCAGAATGGCATGAAAATGACAGACTAACCATAGCCTGTCTTCTAACCAACTGTTTCTTTATTTTACTGTTTCGAACCCCCTCCTCCTCTTCCTCCTCCCTGGCATGCAGAATTACTTCCTCTCACGCAAGCACAGAACGTGCATGCATGTCGACCATCAGCTGTAGTCTCTGCAGTGTGCTCATGAACAATTTTTAGCAGGAGACACGAGGCGACGCAAAGTGATCTTCCCATCTGTCTTGGCTGGCATTTGTTGTTTGAAGTCAGATTGGTGTGTCTTGGGTCTTAAATATCTGCTACATCATACCTTTTTGCCATCTTCTGTGTACACACTGTGTCCATGTGAGAGTGAGCTGTCCTTGTCTTTAGCTGGGTGTGTATGAGTGTTGACGTGTTTGAGAGGGAGAGTATGAATCTGTTTTGTGCTGTGTCAGCCAGTTGTGTTATTCCTCAGCAGGGGTTGTGGGATGACCAGTGATGATGTCATCACTAAACAAAGGCGGCATTAGCCTTTAATCTCCATTGTAACAAAACCCATTTGTATAGCCTATCCTTAGTCAGATCCATCCTTATACCTATAGGCCTACATCTGTCTGTCTTGTCTGTCCATCTGTCTTATATCTATGATAGATGTATTTTTTATGACCTTTCTTTAATAGTGCTTGGAGGAAAGAGGTGTGTATTTTTGCTGACGCTGTGTTGGGGTTAGTGCAGCATGTGTAAGCCCTTTAAAGCGGCCCTGTGTGGGTCAGGGCTGCAGCAGCCATGGAGCTGGCCAGTGCTCAGTGTTTTGGCTGTAGCATGTCAGCTCGGTTTGGCTAAGCTGACTGGACCCTTTGCTAGACAAATCTCCTCATAATCCTGAATACACTAATCAGCAGAGAAAACGCCTAATTTTTTTCTCCTTTGCCTTTCAAACATTTTTTAATCTTTTGTATTCCTTGAAACAGTGCCCACTCCTCATTCATCTTCCCTTCCTTCACACACTTGTCCCTTTTTTTTTCCTCCCGAAAGCATTCCAGGAAGGGTCACTATATTCCACTGAGGAAACTAATATTCTCATTAGAGTATACTGCCTGAGGAAAGAGGCTGACCAGTGTTCATATGTTGTTTTTGTTCTACTGTAAAGATCCTGTCATGAAAACATAAGTTGAAGATCTAAACTGGATGATGTATGTGCTTTTTCCCAGTTATAAAGAATGATGATTGCATATAAAATGGATTTTTTGATCAGTAGCTGGATGTAAGATCTTGAAAACCCTTTTCTGAAAATAAATAACTAACAAAACTTCACTCTAAAAATAATTATAGAATTAGTCACTTTTCATTATTATGCATCAGTCACTGCTCCTGCCCAGGCTCTTGCCATTTTGTGGGTGGATAAACTGATATAACCTCAACTCTAGTTTTAATTAACTTCAGTGTCAAAAGCATCTCCTACTGAAGCAAAAGAAAAATGTGTTGTTTCAAATTTGATTTTAAAGTAACTCCTCTTGGCTTGATAATGTTTCTCAGTGATTGGAACTCTCTTTTTCAAGGCCGTTTCCCACTGCTGCTTTTATTGTAACAGGGCCACAAATGTCTCTAACACTTGTGTTGTGTTCTGTGGTTTTCTCTGGGGTGAGACATGTGCTGGGAGGTGATGGCGGGGTGACGGGGTGTACAGAACCGCTCTAGAACAGTGGTATTCAGAGAGTTAGGAGAACAATTGATTTGGTAGCAATTAGATGAATATAATTTGGCTTAGTCTCCACCATTGGCTCAGGTGGCCAAGGCCAAGCTCCGGTCGTTTTAGTTTATACCATTTTAGTGCCTCCTCTGATTGAACACAATTATAAAGCCAATACATAATCATACGGAGGCAGGCGCAGTCACAGCAGTTTGTTTGAACAAGCTTTGAATCTGACAGCTGGGCCTCGCAGATCTCAGTAAACAATATGCTGCACAACCGTTCACATCCAGCCAAGATGGATTAATTAAGGATTAATTAATCCCTGTAGCATAAGTTGTCTGTACTGATGTCCACCTGGCTTAGACAACAATTGTCTTCCAGTGTTGAATGAGGAGAGGAACCTCGTAGCCTAGTTTTCAACATTCTGTTGTATTTTTCCCTCCACCATCTAAATGACACTAATTTGAATTGAGGAGTGATAGGCTTTGTTGTTGAAAATATCCTATATCTGTGTGGTAGTCCAGAACTACCAAAAGGCAACAACTGGTTGCCAAGACCAGACGTTTTGTAGTACAAAACAACAACAGTGTTTACCTTTGCCCTGATAGAGGAACCAGCATTTCAAAATATAAAGAGATTAAGATCAGATTAAGTCAATCAATAATTAGATTTATTCAGCTCAACTTTAAATAGATGTGAAGCGCTTAGCCAGACAATGTGTTAAAACCATACATAGGGTTTTGATAATTTAACTAACTCCAAATTGCTGGAATAAATTTCACAAACAGTGGATCAGAGTGGATCACTTAGTTGTCTCTACAAAGACAGTCAAACTTATTGAATTGCTTGAACAGGGTCAGCAAAGGTGTGATTGATTACTGTTAGATGTGAAGGATGTGGAGTAGAGGGAGTAGCAGTAGTGTGAACTGGAAGCGAATGGGAGTGGTTGCCAGGGAGACATGTGCCAGAGTTTGAGTTGCTGAGCACTGGTTTCGTCCATGGGATCAGTGCTCCTTATGGGCTTAGGGGAGCTTTGCAGAGGTTTTCCAAAAAAGGAAATTAAAGACGGGCCTTCGCTCTGAATAGCTCTTGTCAGATCCCGTACTCCACTGTGTACGACCTACACCACTATTCTCCCTCAGCCCCTTTGTGTTTTTCCCTCACTCTCTCACCCACTTCTCAGCCAGTTCAGACCCTGTCTGCAGCTCTGGCTCCACATCTCTCAGTTAACTGCCTATCCTCTCTCTCATCTTCACTGCTCCTCCACCTTTTTGTTTTTGTTGTTTTTGTTTTTCCACTACTCTTTTACACTATCCCAACCGTTTTCCTAATCTGCATTTTCTCCGTCTATTTCATGCCACTCCCCCTTTCATCTGTCCAAATCCCTTATCCCTCTCTCTGTCACTTTGCAGCAGTAGCCAGTGAGAACAGCTAAGCCTCTTGTCAGCGTCTCTGGATGCCTGTTATTGTTGGACATCGAATGGAGAGATGTCAACAACAACAGACTCACTACTTGCCTGATAAAAAATTTATTTGCTGAGAAATTTTCTAATCATGCAGTGCTGTCACCTTTTTACTGCCCCAAATTTTTCCCCAGGTTTTGATGACATGAGTGCATGTATACACATTCCACACTGCAATGATTTACATATTTTTTTTATTAGTAGTTGTAGTAGTGGTAGTAGTAGTATTCATTAGGACCTAGCAAATACAGGATTTTTGTAACTGATCTCTTTAAAGGAATACTCCAACATTTTGGGCAAAATACTCTTTTTCTGACTTACCCAGAGTGAGAGAAAATGATTAATACCATTTTCACCTCTGTACATCCACTAGTTCAGTTCCTATGGGTAGCATTTTGCATTAGCTTAGCATAAAGACTTAAAGTCTCCAGGAGTGAGTAGCCTACCTGTGTCAAAGTGAAAAAATAAACCTTACAGCAACTCTGAAGCTGTCTTATTTACACAATGTATCGTGTATTTGAAATACACGTCTTGGAATTGCTCTAAGGTTTATTTTTTCTCTTGGGCAGAGCTAGGCTAATGACTCCTGTAGACTTCAAG